>JAVSBV010023350.1:0-11975 GCA_033117975.1 Parotocinclus spilosoma | reverse complement strand
CTTAGGCCTTTTCACCCCGTTCCCCTTCTGACAGAGCGGTTTCTTGGCTGCTACCCTTCCAAAAAGACAATTCCTGTTCAGGCTTCTATGGACCATAGAAGGGTCAACTTGGCATCCACTGAAAATTTTTGAATTTTTGTATTTCATTTTGAATTAATTCTGCATACAACTTTCATATTTTTTTTGGTTGTATTCTAATGAAGAGACTGAGAAATAATTGTATAAGGTCGTTTTACCATTGCTAAAACAACTAATTTAATAGTGGCATGATGGTCTGTGACTTTTGCACAGTGTTGGAATTTTTTTAAAGAACTCTATGCGTTTTTTAAAGAGATTGTTTTAAGTGAGTATTCTCTAATTTAGTACCAAAGTTGAAAGACGTAATTAATGAGATAATACAATGTATTAATCATGTATGATTACTTTTGCAACCTGCTAATGTTTGATTAATTTGTCAATGTTTCCATTTTTTCTAGTTACTGCAATGCTGCAAGGCAAAGTGTCCATGAAGCTGAAATGGGGCTTTGATTTTATGCTTTAAAAACAACAAGACATTATATTTAGTAGGGGTGGCAATTTTCCCTGTAATTAACCTGACAAGTATTTATCCACCTTTTATCAAATATGTTACATTGTACATTGTTCAGGCTGTAGATATACAGATTTTGCAGCTAGAATATAGACTTTTGATAAACTGAACACATTACAGTATGCTGTGCGCACACAATGTGCTTTCTTCTGCAGCTTCCCTGGCATGCTCCTGTTTTGCCTTGAGCAAATGCTGACCTTAACCTGGAGAGTACGCAATATGTAGGCCTACATGTCTGTTCAATGATTTTGGTTACGAACCTCTGGTACCTCACCACAAACACAACACTTTTATTTTATGGAAGTGAACCCATCTCATGTTTTTGGGAATGGTTTTGATTTCTAAAATTATCTGTGCAATGAAGGACATTGTTGGCATGGAAAAATTATGACATGAAAATAAGTTAAATAAGAAAATATATATATATATATATATATAGCTGTTAGTGGTCATCAGACCAGGGAAAAGTACAATACATTGAGTACTAAAACACCTTTACAATGGGTGTATAAAACTATTGTTCCCAGCAGATGGCGCTACTAACACAGAACAACCTTGAAATCCTGAACGACGACTAGCCCTCTACTTCCAGTAGTACACTACATGTGATGTACAATAATAGATTCTAGTATTTATGTAGAACACATACGACTCACTTCCAAAGCCTGGAAAAAGTTGCCAGCCCAGTCTGAATAGAATGGCTATTAATTCACAGACTGGAATTCACAGTGCTGAAAGTGGGAAGAAGGAGTGATTGATATTCAGACCATGGCCTTGGGGTCAGGGTCACTGGATGCTAATGAGTGCCTGGCACTGAAGAGCCCTCTGTTTCTGCTTTGAGAAATGGTCTGGTTGCCAAGGACGAAAACACCAGCTATGAGTTCATCTTGATTAGAGGAAGAAGTAAACCAAATCATTTTATTTTCAGCAGAAAGCAGCTGTGTTGTTCATGGGTCACTTGACCACCATAGGGTTTCACCACAGACAGGAACTATTTAGTGGAAAAATGTTTATTGCACGGACTGACCGCAACGTTCAAAAATGTTCATAGTTTTTTTGTCATTCATTGGGATGTCATTCATTATGCATGCTGTGGTTTGTTTAAATGGGTTTTGAATGTCCTGGGTAGAACCATTTCTGCTCGAAGAACCATGTGAGACAGATATCTGAAGGATATTTGCTTCTCCAAAATATCCTTACTCTAACATTGCCAAGTTGTTGCCAATTCCAACACACAAGGTGAATGTCTAATATCATATGATGGTTCAGTAAACATCTAGGCTATCCAAGGAGGATGGGTCCCTTTTTAAGTTTTTGTCCTCCCAAGGTTTCTTTCTTCTACATAAAGGGAGTTTTCCTTTCCATGGTCATCCTAGGCTTGCTCAATTTGGGACTGCCATTTTAAGATAATATAATATTGTAAAGCTGCTTTGAGAAAATGCACCACCATTGTAAAAAACTCTATATAAATAAATTTGACTTTGGTTTCCAGTCTAGGACCATGAGGATGCTAGCAGGAGACACAGGAAGCCTTGCATCACCACTTTATATAATGCACCATAGGGCAACTGAATACTCCTCTGAGGTGAGCATGTACAATCACAGGGCACTTTATTAGGTGCGCCTTTTTATTTATACACTCACTGTCCATTTTATCAGCTCCACTTACCATACAAATGCCCTTTGTAGTTGTATAATTGTTAGGACCCCCAGAGGATCAGGCCCTATTTATGAGGTGGCCTATTCTCAAAACTGCTGTAACACTGATGTGGTAAAGTTGTGTTAGCTTGTGTTTTGCTGGTAGTATTGAATCCGACAAGAGTTTATTCTTTCTCACCCTGTGATCACTCACTGTGCACTCCACTGGACATATCTAC
Source organism: Parotocinclus spilosoma (assembly GCA_033117975.1). Classification (NCBI taxonomy): domain Eukaryota; kingdom Metazoa; phylum Chordata; class Actinopteri; order Siluriformes; family Loricariidae; genus Parotocinclus; species Parotocinclus spilosoma. The sequence continues at coordinate 9,509 of JAVSBV010023350.1, read as the reverse complement.
ATCATTGGTCCACCATGTAGATGTAAAGTTAGAGACAGCAGCTCATATGTTGTTGCTCAGTTTGTGTTAGTCATCCTCTAATCCTCCATCAGTGGCTGGACGTTTGGTTGATGGATTATTCCAAGTCCGTCAGTAGCACTGCTGTGTTTAAAAACTCCAGCAGCACTGCTGTTTTTGTATCAACCCATACAACACAGACTAACACACCACCACGTGTAAGTGCAGTGTTACTGAAGTGCTAAGAATGATCCACCACACAAATAAGGCCTAGCAATTAGAGAACAGAGTAAACTGAATCTCATGTTAAATTAGAGGTTTATTTATCTGTACTGTATGACGTTTTACTGTACATCATGTACATCTACACTTCTGGTCACTTCAGACTCTCCACTTCACTTACACCTTACTTACGTTGCTACCTTATAATGCTGTCTAGATAGACTTTCTGGTACATATTAATGTATTTATTCACTCAGTGTAATAAGTAAGAAGTTTTTACATTTATTTATAGCTTACTGGACTATTCGTAGTTCTATAGTTCACAGATAATGTGTTTTTATTGTACTAGTACCTACATTTCTGAGTTAATTCTGTAAAATCCTCTTTGTTTTGTCTTGACTGTGATGTACTTTGAATACTGCTACTGGCTGCTAAATTTCCTTCAATCCATCTGACTAACCATTTCCTGGTGTAAAGATGTACAGCATACTCACAGTTCTACATTTAAACATTCATAATATGTAGACAAAAAGTGACCAAGTAATACATTGACAAACATTTGTACATAGGAAGTTCCATTAGCTCACAAATACCACATCTTCACATACAATATTTAAACTTATGGCGCACACTTACCTTACACACTTTACCACACCTCACTGGCCCTTGTGTTGAGTGATAGCAAACCTACTGCACATGCTACTGTTTGTTTTAGCATTTTGTCAATAGAAACCACTAAACATGCAAACTGAGATTATTTAAGGGTGCAAGATAAGTGTGTAATGATTTGGACATGTCATTTTCACTTCCCATACTTTTTAGCGACATTAGCATTGTACATTCTGTGTGCAAAACTAGTCCAATTATTGGCAAGACTCATTATTGTTTAAGTATTAATTTAATTTAGGCATGACTTAGAAAAGTCATATGACTTAAAGCATATATGGGGTGTGCCTTAAGTCTCTTACATACTTAACTCCCACAGCTTATGAAGGAGAACTGAATTGTATAATTTCTCAGCAATCTTTGTGAATTACAGTAATAACGCCTTTCATGTGGTTTAAACTTTGTAAAGAAAACAATCTATGTTAAATTGATCAAGTCCTACTTTCTCTTGGTAGCATCACAGTGAGTCATTTCATTATTTGTGCCAAATAGAGTACAGTACATTTTCAGTTTATGTGCTGCGTCTAGAATGCCTCAGCCATAATCATTATGAGGAATGCATGCTTAATCATTCGTATCCTCTTTTAGTTGGGGTTCCCCATGATCACTGCCTGAGAAGCCAAACATTTATTGCTTTGTCTTTCTCCAGCTCAGCATGGTGGTCCTGCTGAAAAAAAAGAAACAACACGCATCTCAGGCCAACATGAATTGTGAGTTCCTCTCTCATCCAAGTTTGTTCATGCTGATTATTGGTCATGGTGATTCTTTTCGACAAGCAGGGCTGGGCTTGCTAGTTCTTGCTCCTGGCTTTCCTCACAATAAGCATTATTTACGATAATCTTCCTGGTGACCACCAAGGCTGATTTAGCTGCTTTTTATCAGCAGGGATTAAGTCTTGAGAATGTATTTTGTGAAGCCATAGCAACATGTTTTCTTTATGGAACAATTCAATCAAGAAAGTAGTTGATCAGCCAACACAGGTTTGGTGTTATGGTTGAATGGTAGATCAGTGGTTAGCACTGTCACCTTACAGCTCCAGAGAATTACAGTAGGTTTAAATCACAAACGCTGTCTGTGTGGAGTTAAATTTGCTTCCTGTGTCTTTATGGGTTTGTTCCAGGTAGTTTGGTTTCCTCCCACATTCCAAAAACAAGTGTTAAAGTGTTGTTGTGTGATGCACCATGTCCAGAGTTGATTCCCGCCTTTCATCCCCAGCTGCCATTTACGCTAACAAGTGAAGAGAGTCTGTATTCTCCAGTTTAGAATTGGACAAGAGTTTAAGACAAATGTTGTGCCTGGGTTTAGATTGCAGTATGCCCACCCCTTTACATCTAAAGCAGTCTTCACTCTACTGAAAGGGCTTTACAATATTTATTTTGACATTTTTTGTATAGTCATGTAATGATGTTGGATAATAAGCCCTTGATCAATTTTCATTCCAGCTCATTTCAAAGAATTTTAAGTGTCAGTGTTCTGCAAGCCAGCCATGTGCGCAGTAAAAGCTGGCAAAGTCTGGACTTTGGAAGGGCAGTGATAAAGGCACCAAAACAGTGGTGAAAACCTATTATACTGACAGTCACTGTCATGGGTGCTCACTGCTGCCCATTCTACTTGAAACTGTTCTCAGTCAGTGTAGCTGAAAGAACAAAGACCAGAAGTAATAAGAAGGGGTGTCTACGTACCTTTGTCTATGTAGTGTATAAGCAATGTAAATTGCATATCCTGTTTTATAAAATGTGAGTAATAGACTGTTTTTTTTTGTTTTTGTGCATTAAATGTGATCAATAGCATGACACTAAGAGCCTTGAGAGATTATCATTGGTCTGTAATGGAAAGTACTCCTCCTGAGGACCTGGTTGCTAATTTAGCTTATTAAAGGACAATCCAGCATAGAGGGTAGGCTACTGAAAGTGGGGAATAACAGCGAATCAATAAGAAGTCCTTGATGTTCGATTCCTTAAAGCATGAGCTGTACTTTACCTATTATTAGATGGTTCCAGAAACACATCCATTTATATCAGAAGTCACTAAAGGAAATATAAAATAAACGTGGCTTTAACTGTGCTGGGTTTAAAACCATATATTGAGCTGCCAGTTTAGGTACACAAACCTACAATTTCGTTACACTTGCTGTATAGCATATAAAGTATAATAGCTTTAACTGACAGCATAATAACTTTAACGTACAGTAATTGACAGCATTACTGACATCCAGATTTGCATAATACCTGCACATTGGTGATTTTATTGTGGTCTCTTATTTTGATTCTATTGATATTATGTGCACTGAGACAGTACAATAATGGTGTTCGAACATGCATAAATATAGTGGCAGTACTATTAAACTATATGATAAGGATGCTCATTGGGGAATTCATTGCATTGCATGACTGGTAGAGGTCACAGTTGTGGGTAGCCGATCAGCCCAGCCTCCTTTCCTTAATATCTGCATGAGACGTGATCCAGCCAAAACTCACTGCCGGGGCTCAAACCTATGCTCCTGAGGCAGTGTGTTATTGTATTAGACAGCTATGTTCCACAAGAGCACTCTTAAGGTTTTTGACTTTTCTTATTATTAGTTATAATACAATTGTGGGTTGTTATACCACCATGTCGTACGCATTATTATATTTAATGCAAGCACATTTATAGGATTGGGCATTCCTAGACAAATGACTTAAGTTTTTAAACTAAGATAAGTCTCATTTTGAAAGGAAGCCATTGAAAACGCATATATTCAAAACATATTGGGTATGGCCTAGTAATCAACTAGTATTGAATGTTTTAGATCATATTATCCATGTTAATGGCTTATTTAATTATCAGAAATATGCCAAATCTGACATTGGAAGTATTCTCCTTAGTAGCTTTATCAGCATCCAGCCTGATATACTGCCATGTACTTCAGGGACAATAACTGAGTGTTGAGACCCCACTGCTTTACTTCAAAATCTGTGATAAACTTTTCATACGACCTTGACACTTTATATGGACAGTCTTGTGTTTAGACAGAATGGTAACTTTTTGTGCAAAAGCAAAGTTTTCTCACGTCACTGATTAACTGTGTTTTTTGATGGGCTGAGAAGTGTAAAAAGTAATCTGGCAACCATGAGGCGGTAAAAGTCCTCCTGGTCAGTTTCCACACTCTCTCTTTAACACACACACACACACACACACACACACACCGTTCATAACGCGCTGCAGAAGTCAGCGGGAAACTAAAGAGGATGAGGGCTGAAGTCAGTGAGCCAGCAGGTCGCACATCCAAAGCTTCTTAACGGCAGCAGGTGGAACGGAGGGAAGTTTGTGTGTGTGTGTGTGTGCGCGCGAGCGTGTGTGTGTGTGTGTGTGTGTGTGTGTGTGTGTGTGTGTGCGCGCGCTTGCGTCTCCACCCCACCCTGGAGTGTGCGGAGAGACCGGGGACCGAGACGCATCCAGGTGGACTCTCACTTCATTGCGCGTACTCTGATCTACCTGTAGCGCTGCTTTGTTATTCTAGATGTCACACCGAGTGGGAGGCAGTAACCCTGATCTTAGGGTGAAACAGATGTAACCGGTCCGGGCTCCTGGGTCTCAGTAAAGATGATCACAGACAGTATGAGAAACAACAGACACCGGGGACATGCGCTTTTTCTTCTCGCCTTTGCTGTGCATGTTCAGGTAAGCAGCGAGTAAACCCGGCGCGTTACGTGCTGTTTTCCCTTGTTTCTTAACCGGGGTGACATTTTATTGCTTGTGCTTTATGAATGGGCGGCGTTCTCTCCCGTCATCCGAGGTTCGTGCACCCTTGTTCAGCAAGGTTTCCCCTGGGGTTTAAAATGTTTCACATGGATGAACTCAGGAACCTTTATAAGTGCTATTTGGATTTTTTTTTTGTACACCACGCTGTAAAGACACCTGTTGTTCCGTAGGTTCTTTGTTGAACTTGTTGCTTCTGGTGGGTGTTCGGTGGATTTGATTTGACCCTTACTTACATTCATTTTGTACATTATGAGAAAATGGTAGTTTGGGTGATCACGCTTGATTAAAAATGCAATAATCTGAGACATGTTTGGTATCTTTGCTTATCGAGAAGGGAGGCATATTGGTACCAGTTAAATAAAGTGTATTACCCTAAGGGGGCAGTTAGGATAAAGTCCTACCTTATAGTCTAACTCAAAAGTTTTCTTACTATTATACTAAATGAAGTAACTTCACACAGGCTTTACATAAACAAACCTAAATATGATACATTTCAGATATTTATTTAGGATATACTGTAGGTAGCCCGTTTGAATGAATAAATTCAGAATTGTACTGACTTGTTAGCTGTCACATAAAATGACATTTTTAACTTATTCACAAGAATGTATTTTTTGTAAAAAAAAAAAAAAAAAAAAAAAAAAAAATCACCAATCCCATGGTTGGAGGCACTGGAGCCAGAGTATTACCATTTACTAAAGATTTAATATTGAATATATAATGTATAAAATGTATTTAACTATTGAAAGTAGATACATACAAACAAGTAATACTTGTTACATAGTACAACATTACCAACGGTACTCAGGATAGTGTGAAACACTGGGTAAACACTATATCACTGCATTAATGTACATTTAAACTTCAAAATGATTTAGGATACTATGCATAATTAAGAAGTAGATATACACCAGGTATGTGAGTGATTTTTTTATTTAGGAGTAAGAGGAAAGTTGTATTTCATGCTGAGTTGCATTATTGTAAGAACCTTCTAAGAACAAGCATTGTGGAATTGGTATAGATTGGTAGAACCTTTCCACGTAACTTTGTTATTTAAGACCAACAACAGCGTGGTGTGGCCTGAGGGACACTCACTTGGCCTTCGGTTACTTTGTTTATATACTATTGCCCAAGATCAGACTGAGGTCTTGACCATGCATCATCATTTATGGAAGCCAAATGTATTTGTGCCAAGCACCGTGCAGCAGGCATGACTATGCATTTAAAAGCATTGATGGTAATGTGAGGAATAAATCCTGTGCAGTGTTCCTACAATGCTTCTTAGGTGTCTGGAGAAAATTATGTTGTGAGTCTCCATAGGGATTTACTGTGTTGTGGGTATGAACTGAAAATACACACTATCCCAAGAACGTGTACTTTGTGAGAAACACAGCTGTACCGTTGCTACCTGGCCTGAGTTCAGATGTTCAGATATGCGTCTGTAGCCTACAGAAAGAAAGCCTACTTCTAACTGGGATGATCCTATAAATTTGAGAGGCTGAGTTTATGCACTGGAGTTTACTGCTGTGTGAGGACATGCCTGACCCGACCCAGAGAGAGCGTGAGAACACTGTGGTCTTTCCATGTGCTCTTCCATAGTTTGTTGCTTCATGTTTTGGGTTCTACAATACTGAATTATGGAGCTGCTGCTGCTGCACAAAAGTGGCTTTTGGAACAATAATACAGTGTTTCAAATGTCTCATGTAAGCATATAATGATATTCATTAAGGTGCGATGTATGATTTAGGGCTCAGTGAAATCTCTGATGCACTTATTAAAGCCACTGATGAAGTCACAGAAAAGAGGCATGGAAAGAAAGAAACAATCATATTACCTGTTACTGCAATTTATCATTAGCCTTGACAGGAAAAATAAATCAATGACATTTGGTCTCAGGAGGTTGAAGTTTGAATGACTTGAGTATAATAGGAGAGATATTGAACAGTTTATGTCTACTCCAAAGCTTCAAAGAGTAGCGTTTACATTACATTGTCAGCATTTGAGAGTGATGCTTATGGAAAAAAAACGTACAAAAGTGCTTTGTTTTCCACATATACTTAGGCTAGTGCAGCTCAAGGAGACTCTATAGAAACCAAGAAGCTATAGCACTGAAATGAGAACAGTGCTGATGCATAAATTCATAAGTAATATCTGAGCGTTATGTGCATGATTTGTGTACATTTTAGTGCTCACTAAGAAATGGAACATCCTATAATAGTGTTGTAGCTCCCAGTTGGTGCTGAAGTAAAGAAAGTGTAAGTTGTCAGGTCATGTATGTCCCACGTGGTGCTATAGTAAAATGTTTCGAGAGATTGCAAGGTCAGTTCCCAAAAATGTCATAGCCAGCGATGAGAGTCTATAAGAATATAACTTGTCTGGCTGACTGAAAGAAAAAAAACACTATGTAACTGTCTCACAGTCTATTAGATCATACATAAAGAGTAGAGCAGTTAGCACATTCCCCCAAGCATGATCAGCTGCTCTGGGAAATGATGTAGTGGTGGGTTTCACGTGTCTCAGAGGAAGCCCCTAGTAGCCCTTATCCTTCCACATGGGCAGCTGTTATATGATACCAGAGCTGCTATGTGATAGCAGAGACTTGGTGGGTGGCAATTGGCAACATATATTGGGAGGGGGGGGTTAGAGAAAATAAAGAGAAATAAACTAATTCGATTGAGTGCCCAATGTTGGGTCCAAACCCACATTGCACTCTACTAACTGACCTAGCCAGGTGGTCTATTCAGCAGTCCATCAAGAGCTGGATGGCAGCCATTTTTACTAAATATTTGGATTTTCTCCCATCTTTTGGGTGATTTAAATGCTTCCAGCCCTGAACAGGTACAGTCAATGTTTCTGAAATCGTAGTATGTTGAACACGATCCAAAACATAACCACCCGTATTCTAACTTTGATTGTCTCTTTACAACTGCACATGTTTAGCTCACTACAAAGTATATCATCTTGTTGATTATTTCTACAATAATTATTATTTCTAATAATAATCAGAACTGATATTTTACTTTTTCCTTTATTTTATTGCAGATAGTATGAACCCAAGATGTTTTATGGTTTGTCAACTTTATTTCATTTGTTAATATATACTCATTGATACTCAAAAATAATGCGCCCAGATATAAATGACAGACTGTTGTAAAACACAGCATGCAGTTATGTATCAGATATGTAAGGGATTACAAAAGTTGTGTGATTAGACACTGGTCTCTTGCCACAAGAGGGTGTAAATGTGCTTCACCCACTGACCTATAAATGGCTCTTGGATGATACTTTTGGGTAGTGTACCTCATGGTGAGAGATCATTGACCCCTAGACATACTTGTATGACACACATTTAGCCAGTTGACAATCACTGGACTGAGAGAAGCAAGATTTCTACAAAATCCCTGCCATCTAAGCCGTAGCTGTTAAGAGGTGTTTAGTTAGCAGTGGTTCTGTGAGTGCACAAACATGCAATTTTATGCTAGTAATAATTAAAAAAAAGTATTGATGTTATTTCAAAAAGGGGATGTCCACAGGTTTGGAATCATGATTTGGTACAAAAGCAGTATACACAAAAAAACTGTTTAGTTAAGGAACAAAGAATGGCAGAGAATATCCAGTTCCAGTGCTCCAGTTCAATTCTGAATTATTGAAGTGTTTAAAAACAATGCTCCTCTGATTTGTCCTAATGTTCCAATGTGTTTTAAAATGCTTACTTTGTAATGCTGCACTCATTACAAAAGCATGGCTTTGGAGGAACATGATGCAGGTACTGGCCTGTCCTGCCTGCAGTCCTGACCTGTCCCCAATAGAAAATAATTTTGAAAAATGAGACAAAGGTAATCCTGTACTGTTGCACACCATTGCTGTCAAGAACAATGGGCGGATAACCCCTGAAACACATAAATGCTTGTTATGCTCTGTGCCATAACACCTTTTAGAGAATGAATAGCAATGCTGGTAAATGAAGGTCAATGCTTTACCATCCCAACTTTGATTTAACTGTGTTGCAAGCCTGAAATGGAGAAATTCATGTTTATTAACAAAATGAAATGACATTGACCAGACAAAACCTGAAACATATTTGGATCATACTGTCTGTAATTAAATACAACATGACATTTGCATTTTCCACACTAATTTAGAGATCTATATTCATTAAAGTCATTTAATTCAAATGGCAACATTTAATGTCAGTAGGAATCAGGGCAGGCATGGTAGCCTCTTCATGCCTAGAAGTTGACTTGTTGATCAGTAGTGTCGCTGCATCTTCAGTTTTACTGGATTTGATGTAGTTTAAAATATGCCTGTGATATATCTGCACGTGAGATAAAGAGAGGGAGTGAAAGTGCTGAAACACAGGTATGTGGGGAATTACCCTGGTGGAGGATGGCAAGACAGAAAGAAAGGGGATGCAGAGTGATGGCTGGGACTCTGTCTCTGCCCAGTGTTTGATGTATGCTAGTTTTAGGGGTAGGAATGGGGCAATATGCCATGGTGGTAGACAGTGCAGGCTTTCAGCAGATCCACAGGGCTGGAGAGTCACTGAGAGAGCAGAGGCACCACAGTGTCTTACTGTCCGACAATGCAAGGAATTCTTTAAAAGAATTAGATTTTTTTTTTTAACATAATCTATTGCATCAGTAGTGCATGATTATCACAGATTATTGCAGATTATCACCAGTTTCTGAACCTTTCTCTGTATGTATAGAATAATGAAAAACCTGGTTAGCCAAAAACAATACACGAGTTTGTGTGTGTGTGTGTGTGTGTGTGTGTGTGTACGTTGCATATGTTGTCAGTCAGCATATTTATACACACACACACACACACACACACACACACACACACACACACACACACACACACACACACACACACACACA
>JAVSBV010023330.1:0-11976 GCA_033117975.1 Parotocinclus spilosoma | reverse complement strand
GTCCAAATAAGCGAATAACATTACACGTATATAATAGAATTTGTTTCGGTACTTTAGGATTTGGTCCGAATAAGCGGCTGGCCCCATTAACCGGTGGTCCAATTAACCGGAATCAACTGTGTATTCATTTTTCAGAAGGATAGTGCTCACCCGTACAAAGCAAGGGTTTCCCAAGAATGTCTCTGCCGGATCCCTTTGTCACCAGATTTATCCCCAATCGAGCATTTCTGGGACCAGGTGGGACGTCAGATTAGCAACCTAAGAGTGTGCAGGATCTACAGGTCTAGCTGTAACATCTGTGGGCAAATATTCCACAGAATACAACACTGAACTTGAATGCGTCCATGCCAATTCGTATTTCATCTTGTATCGAGCCTTTAGTGTCCTTCGTATCACTACTAGGGGTGACTGGCTTTTGTATGTCACTCCACAGCAAAGGCAGGATTAGAGGGCTCATCACGAGACCTTCAACCAGAATGTTTTTGGATACCAAACAGAACCTGGAAACATCACTAAGGACGAAATGTTTCCAGTCAAACAAAGGCAGCAATACAGAATTTCTGAGTACATTTTTTTGTCAATGAGTGTATTTCGTAATTAATATTTTTAGTCAAGCTTTTTGATAACTCTGAAACACTTCTTGTTCTGCATTGTCCTGGCTGAACTATACATACATTTCTTACTTGCAGTTTTTTTTCTTTTGGTTAATATGAGCCCTTTTGCTCCTGGTCCTGTCAGGGTTGGTTATTTAGTGCTGCAGTTCAGCCACTGCAGTCAGCTGTCCATGGTGCACTCAACCCATTTTCCCAAATCGATTCCTCGTCCTCAGAGCCTTTCACTCTCTCGTAGATGGGGTTTTAACCCTTGGCACTAAGCATGTGCGGCTAGCGCTAATAGTGCTAAATCATTCATGTCCCGCTCCAAGTTCTGAAGCTTTCTGCTGCATCAAACAAAACATTAATGGGACTTCAGAGCTTTGGGACTGGCCAGTAAAACAGAGATCAGTGGAGGCTAGAGTGTTTCAATTAATTTGTATTTACACATTACCTGTTCTGATATTTTATTAAATGCTGCATGTTTTCCATCCTGGACTGCTAATAACTATCCAGTGGTGTCCAATAAAGTAAAAAAAAAATTGTTTTATAAACAACTTATGCAAACTCCAGGTCATTCCAAGACCACACTGATCCACCATGAGATTAAAAGCAGCCTGAACAGCCTGGACAGGTGCAGCCAATAAGACAGTCAGGTCCTCTGCGTAATGTTCTGCTTGGAGACCTCGAGTCCTGGCAGCTACGTGAATGCTAATATGCTTGTAAGCATTGTTGCTAACCATGTGCACACCTGCATGGCAGCAGTAGTTCCTAATGGTTTATTTCAGAAGGCTAATTCATCATTTTTTGGGCAGGGTTTGAGGAACATGACAAAGGGTCCAAGGTGTTGCCCTGGTCTTCAAGTTTAGTTATTGATTTGCATAGGATTGAGGAGAATCTCACAATAATCTCAAATCTACATAAGAAATGTAGATAAGTAAAAATGTAATAAACAATATAATACCCCAGCTAAGAACAATGAGAACAGTGAAGTCCTTTTGTATGGAAATATTTTAATGTTAAAATATCAGTAGAACTAACAATAGTTTTAATTGTAAAACCTAATATTATTCAAATAGAGTAAAATTAAAATCTATATACACTCAGTTTCTAACATTCAGTACAGTCATCTGTATTTAATACTAAAAGTAAATCAGAATTCTACCAAATACCAATTATATAACAATTGTTTTAGGTAGTTGTAATGCCACGGTTGCCAGATTGCAGTTTCACAGATACACGTGTTTGTGCTGTACAACATAATATATAGAAGAAATCTGGCAACCCTAGGTAGTCCCACAAAGAATGGCCACCAAAGGTGTTGATGCACACAGCCCACATGCATGTAGAAACAGGAGTGTGAACGGTGCGCACAATGGTGAGAGATGAGCCGATGTGTGAGATATGAACATGGCACGAGCACACACACACACACACACACACACACACACACACACACACGCGCACACGCGCACACGCGCACACGCACACGCACAAAAACACTACAAAGGACGCCGATACGACTGCAGACCCATAGATGCCGCGTTCTGACAAGATGATGGCGGAGGGACAGGACCAGCAGACACACCATGCAGGGATATGGGCTCAGCATGCATGACGAGCAGACCCCGACAGCCAATCAGTACACGGGCACATTAAAGTATTCATGTCGAGGCTGCAGGGGAGAGAGAGAGAGAGAGAGAGAGACGTACAAAACACACAAAACAAGATCTCAACAAAAGTGCAAGCACACAGACAGTCTATCAGCCAACACACAACATTTGTAAAGGAATGGGGGCAGCACACAAAACAACAGATATACACAAAATGCACAACAGAAGCAGAGGACAATGAGATACAAAAATGAACACAATTTTGTCCGTACCACAAATGAAAACAGACGTGGTTGGTGTCTAATGAAGGTTGTGGGACTATGGACCAGAAGGTCCAGGGTTCAAATCCCATCTCTGCCACAGTTGGGTCCCTGAGCAAGGCTCTTAACCCAGAATTGCTTTTATTGTAAGACTGTATTAATTGTAAGTCTCTCTGGATAAGGACGTCTGCTAAATGACATAAATGTAAATGTAAAAATGGTGTCAGATGGGACAACGTTGTGTGATGGGGACAATTGGATCCGATTGGAAGAGCAGTGCCCAACAGGGAGAGTAGTGTCTGATGGGGACAGTGGGTCTAATGAGGACAAAGGTCTACCTGGAAAGTGACTGATAGAGCAGTATCCAGTGGGGACTGTTTGATCACTCTTATGGAACCAGAAATGTCTAATGGGGGCAGTGATGTTCATTGGAGATTGGAGCACTGGCTGATGTTCAAAGTCAGATTTCTACACTTTTTACAATGGAGGATTGTCTCAAAGCAGCCTTACAGTTTCTATTATCTATTATCTATACCCAAGGCCCAAATTGTGCAAGTCTAGGTTGCCAGTTGCAAGGAAAACATTAAAGAAAAAACCTTAGAAATTATGCTAAACGAAAATACTCTATACTACAAAACCATAGCAAATGTCAGACACCAATCACGTCTAAGATGAATAGTAAATTGACTAGGTTACATTTTTTTCAACACACAATTCATTAAAACCTGTGTTTTCCGCTTTCAGACCTGGAAAGCACAGTTGGGAATTTCTATTGTTCTAACACATCGTTATGATGCAGCTCATCAGCTAATTACCGGTACCTCCAGGATTCCTCCAGGGCCCAGACTAGAGAAACACAGGACTAAAAAATTCAGTGCTCCAAACAAAGTCCCTATAGGAAAGGCTAATTAAAATGCACCTCTACCTCACAAAGCTTCTGGGTGTTATAAAAAAAACCTTGTATTTTACCCATCTGATTACAGGGGCAGGGGACAGGTACTCCACTGTAGAAGCCGAAAAACCCCCCAAAATGTCTAGATCTTAAGAAATTTAGTCAGTAAAATTATTTTAGCCCATACTCAGATATAAAAACACAACATTGATGCAGATTCAAATAAGACGTGCAATTCCACTGCTTCATCAGCCAAGATGGCCACTTTATTAGGTATACCTGTTTCTCTACAGGGAAACACTAACACGAGACAAGGAAACTAAAATCAGGAATAGGGCTGGGTACCACAAACCTTCAGCCAAAAAAGGCACTGACCAAAGTGTCTCTATATTACAGTACAGTAGTCTAAAAAAGGAACTGATTTTGACACTTTAGAGGAAAATCAATCAGATAGCCTTTCTTCATGCAGAGACATAAAGTACAACCATAACTAATGTTAAGGTAAGAACATTTAAACTGTTTGAAGATTTTTTGGTCACCGTATTGAACCACTATAGCGATTAATAATCCTCCACGGCTGGAAAAAATATATGTACTAATTACTAAGGACTGTGGTAGCTTAGCGGTTAAGGTACTGGACTCTGGACCAGAAGGTCTAGGGTTCAAATCCTACCTCTGCCAAGCTGCCACAGTTGGGTCCCTGAGCAAGGCCCTTAACCCACCATTGCTTGGATTGTAAGATTGTATTAGTTGTAAGTCACTCTGGATAAGGGCGTCTGCTAAATACGAGACCTTTATCTTTATTAATAAGAACTTCTAAGACTGAACCATTAAAAGGAAACCACACAACCCATTAGTGTTTGCACATCCAATTAGGGCTGACTCTGAATTGTTGGGGAATTCCATGTAAGGTTGTGAGCTCTCAAGATAGCTCTGATTACGTTTTGGCTGCAGCTACTCACTGCTTAACGTCTGCATTTTGGACTGTGGGTCCAGGGTTCAAATCCCACCTCTGCCAAGCTGTTACTGTTAGTCTTTGAGCAAGACCCTTGACCTACAATTACTGGGACTTTAAGACTGTATAACTTAAAAGTCGCCCTGGAGAAATGGCGTCTGCAAAACTATGTAAATGTAATGTAAATGCGTTACGCTCTGTGAAACAGGACAGTGACTAGAAATGTCCAAATAGTCACACAGTAAATAGATAGTTTTATTTTATGCAATAATATTAATATAAGTTAAAGAACATTACAAAAATATTTTGCACTATACTGTACATTCCAGCCGATCTCATCTTTGTATCTTTTATAAAACCAACGAGAATAGAACGGCATCATGTCTTTCAAGGCTGCGCTTCTTTTTTCTGTCAGTAGGTGTTGCGGCTTGCTCGTACTAGGTTTCTGTCATTCAGACGTGAATTAGATTCATATAAGGCAGAAGATTTTTATTTCCTATTATAATTCTTACGAGCACGTGCATTAAAGTGAACGGATGTTGATCGGCTGGACGTTAAAGGCTGCATGCCTGTACTTTGTTTTGTTTTTTTCACGTTTTAATCCCATTTTTCTCAGGTCTATGTTGTGGTGGCTCTACAGAACACAGGCAGACAAAAATCCCAGTCCACACAGGACTTCTGTTGTTAAATCAAATTAAAGGTCTTCCGGTCACATCTTGTTTATGGTCACAATGAGGAAGTTTTAAAAAAGTCATTATAGTTCAAATCATTCCATAAATCAGGTCATTTTTAAACAATACCCAGCCCTAATCAGGAATGTTTACTATTTGGTGACCGGGCACAACACAGGGTGTGTTACAGAACTGAACATGGACACATCTACAGTGTAGACTCTAGAGGAAGGATTTCCAGATAAACCCAGACATATTCACCTGAGCTGCTTTTACTCTGGAACAGACCTGAGGACTCAGCAGATGTATTAGGACCCCGAACTCCTACAGCATGGACATTATTAAAGAGATCAAACATCAGAAGCTTGTGATGGCAATTCAGATGGACACTATGCTTGAGAATTCATAAAGGTACTTCTTAAACTTCGTTAGGTTTGTGCTGGAGCTACAATTTTAATATTGCTAAATAGTATCAGAAGCGGCCTCATCCAGACGTCCTGTTCTTTTTTATAGTATGCAGAATGGTTTGAGTTTGGAGATTATGGTTACAGTTTCAACTGCTCACTCTTTTTATCTGCTTAAAAGTTTTTTTACAGGACCGTATACTATTATATAACGTATTTTGTGAACATTTTTAAAATCCCTTTTTACCAGACATGCATAGCTTACATTATTCTTCAAAAACATGAACAATTTGACCACATTTTAATTAAACTTGAGGAACAGGATTAGCTGTGGTGTTGGGGTACTGAAATGGCACAGAGCGACACCTGTTCTTTCCCGTTTTGTAACCACAGCACCTGGAATTTACATGGCAAGGTTTGTTCTCAGAAAGCCGTTTCCATCAGACGGCTCTTCATACAGGAGCTACACTGATTCGTACTGAACATAAATAATAAACTAATTCTAATCAAATCACATTGTATACTAACAACAGACTTCCACAAAAGCATTGCTTCGTTGGGATGGCGTGTGCTGGGAATATTCTCTTAGCCCTTTTGACCCTTTTCTCCCTCCACAGCAGGCTGTTTTATTGCAGAATGCTGTGCCTTTTCTAAACGTCCCCAATCCTGTTCACTTTCCGGTCGGGTATCTTCATGCCACCCTGCTGAATGGTTCCTGTTCCTGCTTCAGTTACAGTTTGTCCGCTTCACTTACTGTTGTATGCATTTGGCCTTGTGTGTTCTTTGCTAACTGTTTTGCAGGAGGTCTTTTCCTGCCTGTAGCGTTAGCATTACTTGTGTGCTCGTTTAGGCCTGGTTAGCCACGGTTCTCTGCAATAGCATAGCCACTTAGCCTCACTGTTTACTTCCTGCCACTTTGTTAGCTTAGCCATCTAGCTTGCTCGTTTACTGCACCATGTCTGCGTGTTTGTTTTCCACTACACTGGTTTCTAGTCAGTCTCCGTCTCCCTGCTCTGTACTAAATGTGTCTTGGTTAAACAAGCAATTGCAGGAATAATAAAAGGTTTGAATAACAATGACGCTGTAATATCAGACCAAACCTGCTGAGCATACGCACACATTGTCAAACACACAGTAGAATTTCAATAACCAGTTCCATTATAATAAGCCCTTGTTCCATGTAGCGCTCTCTCATTACAGACTAATTAAAGCCGTTTCAGCATAATTCCCGCAGGAATGTCTTCGTTTCCATTTTACTTAAGCCTCATGCACAACAGAGAGACCTGAAATCTGTGGGAACCGTTCCTCTGGAATGTTCGGTTCTGCTCTCTCTGGTGGATTCAGCTCCATCGGCTGAGGTGATTTTAATTACAATATCAAAAGAATGCTGGGGAAAAAGGGAGGTTTTTTTTTTGGTAGAGAAGGGACGTAAGAGAGAGTTTGTTTGAAGATTAAAGTTCCAGAACTTCTAAAACATTCTTGAAAAAAACACAAAAACCCAAAAGCCCTCAAACTGGAGCACATAAAGCTGAGTGAAATAGGATGGGGAAAAAATTCCATCTGTGATCTGAAAGCAAAACATCAACAACGTATATTAATTCAAATATTACATAAATGTTTCAGCAGATACAAAGTCGGCTCCAGATTATTGGTAATTTGGGTAAAATGGTTACGGTTTAATCAAGTATGAGAACAGCGTAACATGAAGAATCACAACCGTTTCAATTACAGGTCAGATTTCTCCAATTCTCAGTGTGAGCTAAAACTTAGTCATTTACATATCAGGCAGAGTGTGTTACACACACGGGGCACCCCTGGTCTGGCACGTTACAGACCCACCCCATGACACGAGGGCCTCCTGCAGAACCTCTTAACAGATGGACGCGTTTTTGCTCTGATTTCTGTCGTGTTAGAGATGCTGCAGTTTTTCAGCAATGTTAGTCATCATCAAGCATCACACACACACACACACACACACACACAGTTGCCACTTTATTAGAGATACCCACCTTCTGCATACACTCACTGCTCTGAGGCACAAGAACCATCAAGGGGGCACGCCATGTCATGTAACCACAGACCCAGGCATACGATTAATATTAATATTCAACACACCTGTTTCTAAAAATACCTAAAATCCTTCTTTCAGACCACAGACAGGCCCATGGGTCACTCATGGCTGAATATCATTGTTGCACTTTTCTTAATCCACCCTATGATGGCTTAATGGATTTCAAAGTCAGTAACTGTATGCCGAAAGAGTTCACCAACATGGTAAGTGCCCCCATTATTGGTTCTAGATACTTGGTTAGTGTAACTAATACTTACAACTCAGTGTATCAGAGGTCACCACCACTGCAAACACACTGAAAACTTCTGACAGCAAGGCAAGCCTGGGTGAAAGTGGATCAGGTTTATTTTAAAGAAAATATAATAACCTAAAATCCACATAAAGCCTTTGCGATATCAAACACAAAGTTATCAGACGGTGACAAATTACGATTTTCTCTCCTCAGTAATTTAGTTATTACTTCCGAATTATGGCTGAATTTCACACAACCTTCCCTGGTCACACCGTCGTGGCTGCTGCTGCTGTCAGAAGGTTTAGTTTCGTCATGCTTCCAACTCTCTGAACTCCTCATGCCAGCTAACCAATCAGCTCAAGCAGTAATTACCAATTGGCTCACAAAGGATGGGACGTTCATCCCTTTACAAGATCTCGTCACTGGCCAAACCGCCCCAGTCCTCAGTCTGGCTCTATGAACACAGAATCCAGCCTGCTCTTAATGAGGACGTAATGTGGTGCAATTGTTATGTAATTACTTAAGCACAAAGGAAAACCCTTAAAGGACGAGTACAGGCATAATCAGACTGAAGTGATTTTCTCCTTTCCTTAACTGTATTCAGTAAATCAAGACAGATTTGGGTGCACAGTCAGACCCCTCCATCAGACCCCTCCATCAGACCCCTCCATCAGAACTACTGTTATTAGAATCTCTAGTTGAATCCCCTAATGTGCTTTTTTTGAAAAATTAACCCAACGTATCGAGAGAAGGAATCAGCGTTTTGAAATACACATTACAGAGATGTCCGGGGAACACAGCTGCCGTATCATAGCAGCAGACACAAAAATTTCACACTGCCACCGACAAAGAACCAACCACGGTTTTGGCAGCCTTTGTGAAAAGTCAACGATGCCCCATGTGACTTGTCCTGTGACCTTTGACTCCCTCTGTATATATGTAAAACCGTTTCCAGCTTTTAAAATAAAATATCCCCTCGTTTCTGTGAGCAGAGTATACACACCTGCAGTGGAACCTACAATATAACGGACTTTTTAGGTTAAATCTGTTACGGTATGTGTTAGAACCCAAAGATGCGAGAGTGATGGAATCTGGTGATGGAAACCCTCAATGTGTCCCTAAAATACTAGATACCTCGGGGGTTTCCCCCATACATGTCCATTGGCACCATAAGCCCCAGGACGTTACTAACTGACCATAAGTGACCAAGCGTCCAGCGTGTAGGTGTGTGCGCGTGTGCACCGGTGGTCGGGTGCGCAGGTGGAGTGCTGACCTGGCCCCGAACAATGCTAGGACCCGCACTTAAATAACGTGGGCACCAGGTGTTCGCCATCAGGTCCCAAATAGGAACCCTAACAAAATCGATTTTCAAAAAAAAAAAAAAAGGATGAGCTCCACATCTTACCAAGCAGTAGTCCATTAGTTTAAATTTCCATGTTATGCTTAGACTAACAGTAGATGAAGCACACCATTAAACACAGACAGAACTTTGAGCATCAGGTAAAGCCTGTCCAATCACGCCAATCTACAGGCAGCCACTTTCCCCAAAACACAACCGAACTTATTAGAACTACAGGAAAACGGTCGAGGGTGAGCAGGAAAGGTCAGTGTGTACTAATTCTGCTGACAGAAACCCCTGCGGCCCCGGGCTGCATGTTCACATCAGCACTGTTAATGGTTGCTGGCTCTTTAGCATTTTCTCTCTCAGTGGAACACACATTTGGGTCACGGCTCAGGATTTGGCTGCTGCACACAGCACAGCTTTGTTTCCTTCGGCCTTTTTCGTCGAGCCCCTGTCAGAACCAATCTCTGATTAGACATCACACGACGCACAGCGTGACTGAGACTCGGGACACAGAGTCGACCTGAGGAATTTCGGATTATGGTTGCAAGAAATAATGGTTCTTAGCCCCCACTAAGGAGTCTAAATAATTTTCGTAATTTTGAGATAAGTCACTGACTGCAACAAAGCCAAAGATAATCGTTAGTGCATCTTTATTAATTTCCCGATAATCATATTCATCACGCATGACTTTAGGTCTTGATTTTTTATCTAAGGTCAGACTTTTTTAATTGCTTGTTCCTCAGATGTCCCTGCTTAAGAATCTACTAAATAATTAGTGAAAGAATAATCGTGAACGTATTGTGAGCAGTACATCGTATGCCCCTAGTATTATATATACACAGTACTGTGCAAAAGTCTTAGGCCCCCTTTAGATTTGTTTTGCTTTATCATAATATAGTGACCATATAAACACATTTCTGAGGACTGGATCCAAAAATTTGAAATTTGGATTCGTCGCTCTACAGTACTCTATTCCGATGATCTTCTTTCAAATATTTGTGAGATTTTGCATATCTTAGGCCTTTTACCCTGTTCAACGTCTAAAAAATGGTTACTTGGCTGCTGCACTTCCAAAAAGATCACCTGATCAAATTTCTATGGACTATAGAAGGGTCAGTTTGGCATCCCGATACTTCCCCCAGAGCTCCCAGGTACTGCTATTGCTCAAGTTTAAAGAGAAAGTCACACTAAATACTTGCCACTATAGCCTATAAAAGCAGTTTTTTAATAGTGCATATACATTTCCTGTAGTTTCTGGTTGTATTTAAAGAGGCACATTTGCACATATTTGAAGAGGCAGATAAATAATGATAAATGGTCACTATACCATTGTTTTAGCAATACCCTTTCTAATCTAATGGTGCCCTAAAACTTTTGCACAGTACTGTATGTACCATATAAGTTACGTATATTTATTACGGTGTTCAAACAGCATCGAGATCGCAAAATGTTAACTGACGCATACCTGTACGAAGACGAGCAGGATGTACCCTTCATTAAAAGTGGACAAATTTTAGTAGTTAGCCCTCTAACAACATCTACATGCTATTGATATAGGGACTGTGTTAGCCTAGCGGTTAGGGTACTGAACTCTAGACCTGATGGTCCAGGTTTCAAATCCCGCCTTTGCCACAGCTGCCACAGTTAGGTCCTTATGCAAGGCCCTTAACCCACCAGTGCTTGAATTGTAAGACTGTATTAATTGTATGTCGCTCTGGATAAGAGCGTTTGCTAAATGCCATAATTGTAATGGTCCATGGCGCAGTACAAGGTATAAAGATACCAAAAATCATAATCTAGGAGCGAACACTTAGTGAAAGTATGTGCTCTCTACAACTAAAGATACAAAATTCCTAAAGGTCAGCGTTGTTACTGCCATGTGATCTACTGCCCACTGTTCTGCAGGTTAGATGGTGACTGATCTACTCTGATCTACGAGAGTCTGTGCAGGGCTACGGGTGAGGACACTACACACTGGGTTTATTAATCAATAATCAACACACCGTACCTGGGAGGAGGCAAATTGGAAAATCTAGATTCTGTAAACGACAAAACCACAGAGAGAGGAAAGACAGCGAGCGAGAAATCACGTCAAGTGGAATCAACAGTACTTCTGGGCTGAACAAAGCATGTCAACAGGGACAAGAAACACAAAGACAATGAAAAGAAGAGAAAAAAATGGCAACAGGCTCTGAAATGTCAGCAGTAATTACTGTGCTGAGATAAAGAACAGCTGCAGTGTGCCAGCCTGCTCCTGCTGAACTCTACCCCGGCACAACAATATCTATTTCTGTCTTCGGCGTGCTTAATCCAAGGCCATCACGACGAGCGGCCTACAGATGAAAAACCAGACATCTGATCTGAGGCGTGACTAGACTAGACGAGACGCTTTGTGAAAGCTTGGTGGTTGTGGCAGATCACTAATCCAGGAGGAGTGACTGTATACGTTTTTGTGTTGTTGTCTCTGCGGCGCATTCTGGCCAGGCTGGGCATCAGGCGCACATGTAATTAGGAATGTCTTATGGAGGGGAGGTCAGACGGGTGAGCATCTCTCGGTGCTGCAGCAGCAACCCCTTCCAGCTCTTTCCAGAGTAGGTGTTTACATTTTGCACTAGCATTTTGGTGTTTGTGAGTTTTATTGCTAGAACGCACTTAAAACATGGTCAGAAACTGTATTTTTGCAAAGTTCACATGGGTAATTGGTATAATAAATAAAACAGAAACTTAAATTACATAGATAGAAATTTCAGCAAGAAGTCTACCCATTCCTCTATAAATGCTCACTTAAAATGGGTAACAAAGGGCTACTCAATGTATTATGCTATTTATATACAGTCGATTCCGAACCAAGTTTTTCGAAACAAACACAATGTATAGGTACTCAGCATGCAAAGCATAATACTGTAAAAAACAAGTTCTCACTAAATTCCAGTCAACGTT
>JAVSBV010023319.1:0-25476 GCA_033117975.1 Parotocinclus spilosoma | reverse complement strand
TATATATATATACATATACGTTTAATATTGATTCTGGGCTGCTGTTTACTGTGTCAGATAGCATTTAGTACATTTATTTACATCTGGAACAAGTTGATTAAAGTACTTGCCAAATGCAATTGCATTGGATTTATAATAAACATTCAGCTGCTTGAGCTAAATTGGTGGGCTGGAGTCAGATGGAGTATAGCAGACTTCCTACTAAGTGATAAATCATTTTAACATTCCTTTCCTTCTAAAGTGTGAGCTTGTCATAGTTATATTTTGCCTAGAATTTAATGTGAATTAATGGCTGTATCTGCACATACCTCTGTAAGCTGATTAGTTGCCTAACTAATAGGAATAATGTAACACTGGACCCTATCAGCTCTGTAATCATGACAGTGCACTGTAGTTTCATCAGCCATTCCAAAAACTAGACAATGGGGGACATCACATATTCATCACCTCTCCTCTGGGCAATCAGTGGGTTGTCAGACAGCTTACAATCACACACTGCCACACTAGACAGCTGTCCTAATTTAACTGGTATACTGATACTAATTGGGTTTAATGCTGCTGTGTGGCCCTCTAATTTAATGGATCACAGAATATTAACTACTAGAACAGGTAGTAGGTCAGGGAAATCCATAGGGATACATTCTCTCTTCCTATGCTATACACATCATACCAAAACAAACTTTAGTTCTGTTACCTGCTGAAGCTCTTGATTAAATTGTTTTTCTGCCAATTGTCAGTTGTTCAGAAGGCAGACTCAATGAATCAGCCTAGTTTTATTGTAAACATTGTGCCACTTTGAAGGTACACAAGGTGTGTGTGTTGGGGTATATATTTGTTATTAATCTTTTTATGTTCCAATTATCATCGTTATCACTACTGGAATAGAAGTTACAAGTTAAGCTATTCATTTGGTTACAAGCTTGATTCACTGTTGATGATTGACATAAACATGTTTATTTATAATTCACTTTTACTTTTTACTATTAATAATTATTGTTGTAAAGCTGAGGCCACCTGTATTGTAGATTGGCTGTATAAAAGGCATTGGGTAACGCTGTTTCAGAATTGAGCATCTTTAAAATGATGTAAAAATTAGAAAACCTGTCAAGAGTAATAGATGACATGTAGACTGACATTCGTTATCATATAGCAGTTTTCAGCTGCTTTTCTGGACTTTTACAAAAAATTGGTTCCCTGTTCATGCTGTGTTTTTACTGTCCAAACAGTTAGGAAGTAGGAATTGATTAATTGGGACAGGATTATGCATTAATTCCTGGTATAGATTACAAATAAATTGACATTGACATGAATTGACATTTTGAATAGAGGCTTTCCACATTCAAATGTACATCTTCCTTATTGAATACAATGATCATTCTAATTTCAGTTTGATTTTGACAGCCTTACTCTGTATTCAGACCTTGGTTTGGCACTCATTTTGCATGCATCTCTGCATCTGAATGTGAACTGGGTTGGAACTGCATGGCTAAGAATGTGTTCAGGTGTGGGAGAAATCTGATTAATTACATTTCCACCACACTCTGCTCTGTCATTCGTCATTCTGATAGGAATTTCCCTTGAAATGAGTGAAGACACCAATGCTATCGGTCTCCAACTGCCACTCACTTTCGTTCACATTACGATCTGCTTATTTCTTACTTGGAAGCAATTGCATTTGAACTAAAATGGCTTGGTGTCCCCAGCATTGGGAATTAATTTGTATGCATTTGTAGTTATCAGTATGGAGGTTTATTGAAATACCCAACATTTGCAGTGTTTGTGGTCTGCACTAGTAAGTAAGGTTGATTAATTACTGCTAAATTGTAATTTTACTGTTGAAATTTACTGTTCAAATATTACCCTCACTTCAAATTTTAATGCTAGAAACTTTTGTTTTAAGTTAGGGAAAATAAGGGTTTGATTAAGATTCCTGAGCCTTGTGCTGAAATTGTGTTTACATAGTTAAAACGTTTTTATTTGTATATCAAGTATGTTCTTGATTTAGTGCCTTTCTCTTTGGGTTGTAATAGAGAAGTAATTGCAATGGTTAATATGAGCACATTATAATCTGTCACATTACCTTTTCGTCTCTGAGATCTTGTAACCAAGTGATGACTTTTCTCCGACAACACACACTGCCCAGCTACGCATTTGTGCTGTGCTGAACCAGTGATATCTGTACTTATCTGACACATTTGCCCTTGTTGGGTAATGTTAATCTACTTAAGTGCATCATAAAAAGTGTAAAGACACTACAGGAACTGTAAAATATAACCTTTATGATTGTTCCACGTACAAAAATACAAGAACCAAATCCTATACAGAAATGAACATGAAATAAGTAATCAATATTATTACCCCTCCTGGAAAAAAAATTCTTAAAGCATTTAAAAAATCACTACCCAGCAAATCAGCACTAGCCAGATGAGCTGAACTGCCTAGAAAGCAACAACAACCCATGAATTGCACCTTTGGGATTTATATTTGACCTAAATGTGAATTCAAAGTCTTGGTGCCTTATTTTTTTTATACTCTCAAAAGGCTCTGTTGTGGTGTTCAGGATGGGAACAAGGACTATATGAGGTCTGAATAGACTTTGAATTTTGAGGAGATATTACAATGATGTCATGTATTTATATTGACAACTGTTGACAGGTATTGAGAACTGATTTTAGAAGTTCTATGGCTATACATATATACATGTTCATGAAATGTTCATGAAATGTTCAAAATGTAAGCTATTTGCAAGTTCCTTAAAACAGATGCGGTTACTTACTGATCATGTTTAAAGGCATGAGTGCAAGTTTGATTGAGGCATACTCTTAGACTGAATTTGTTAGCCTGTTTAGATTAAAATATCTTTACTCTGAGTAAATTCAGTTAGCGTTTCTAAAAACAATGATGTACCCTTCTAAATGGAGTTTATGTAAACACAACTGCAGACTGACAAGCCTGTCATTTTGTGATTATTGTTACATAACTTACAATTTTTTTTGACTTTCTGATTTGATGCATTTAAAATGACTTCATGGTCATCAAAGCAAAATGCCCAAAAAGCTTTTGTCCCTGGTTTAATATTCAAAAGTACACATCAGTAATTATTGGTTTTTAGTATAAAATATCTGTATTCAGAATATTTTCTTTTGTAGTAATGCTTTCTAGTCTGTTTTTGTTTATGTAAAAATACATTTCAGTAATTGCTAAATGTTTCAAACTACATTTTAATACTATGTAGTGCATAATCAAATGTTAATTTTGATTTAACTCTTAATAGTTCACTATATTGTGTATTCTATATACAATACTCTATATAATGCACTATATGCATTAGTATAAAAGCCTTGTGATTTATCTCCTGAATGTGCCACAAAAACCTCTATCTGCCTCATTTGTATCCAAATAAATAAAAGACATTGCAGCATTCAAAGTTTATTTATATTATTTATATTGTTACAAAGTCATGTTAAACAATGCATTCTTACTAATTAGGTAAGGGGTTACGTGTTACATGCTTGTTACTAGACACCATCCATAAAACTTCTGCTGTACTTGGCTTTGGGTATGTAATGGAAAGAACAGCTATAAATAATTGTTGTGTGCGCAGATAATTCTGATTAATAGTTTAAATTAATTTGTGTTAATGGTTTATTTTGAAGTATTTCCAGCCAATGTCAGGAAGTTTATGGCCTACATGGAATGTTGCAAGATACTTTTTTGCTTGTCTACATCTTTATTATTATGATAAAGTCTAGCAAAAGCATGTCAAGTTCAGGTAGTTCCGTTTTGGCCTTTTCATATTTTACGTATTTGGTTTAGATGCATTCGGTAGTGCTGTGAAGGCTTACTGTATTTCTCATTATTTGTGGCAATATCCAAATATCCAGTAAGATAGTTTAGAAGCTTCCTATTACATTCTTTCAAGTAATACATCACTAACAGAGGATTAGGATACATTTTGTTTGTCTTACATTATAATTGGCTAATTGTGTTTGATATATGAAGAAAACGTGCGTCAGAGGTGCCTAATCTTTAGGTTTAATTCTACCTCATACAGCAGGCATCTCTTTCTCCACACTAGATTTCAGCAGGACTGATGGACCATGTCCAATTAATAGTGATTAAATGCTGTTCTTATTTCCAAGAGATAAGCCATCCACTAATTTTTGGATGTTTATATAATTTTTCCTCTTAAGTAGTGCATTGACCTGACACACCTTGAATACCATTACAGCATTTGATCTAAGCCTTTTTCTTCATATAGTACATAATTTACATGGATTTATTTGGGGTTTAGCTGTAGCTCTTATCGATTTGTTGAGCTTAGTCGTTGCAATTAAAAGTTCAGTTTTAAATAAGTGTATTAGAAGTTGTAGTCCAGGTATCCATCCAGAGCAGCTTGTAACAGGCAATCTTACAACGTTAGGTCTGAAGAGATGAGCTACCAACAATGGAACCATGGAGTTGATGCATCTTGAGCCCTGGATCTGTGTTCAGTACCTTAACCACTGCACCACCATAGTTTCCACATCATTTATTTTTACATTAATTATCTTTTTTTTTTTAAAGCTTGTACTTGCCCAGTTATTAAAAAATATATAGTCAATGTTATCACATGTAAATATGTGCAGTTGCTGAAAAACCTTAGGCATCCCATATGCAAAAACTTTGTGTGTGTGCAGAGAGAAAGTGAGTCTTGCTCATTGCCTGTATTATATTAGTGTGGTGTTTGCAGTTAACTGTCGTTTTGTCAGTGATGTTTAACTGTGATTGAGAGTGTAACATTCATTGCCATTCAGCCAATGTAAAAAATGGACTGAAGGTAACGTTGGGTGACACTGATATATTGCATCGATTAAGGCACCACAAAATATGTGCTTGTTGCCTGTCTAGAAAGCCTTGAATTGTTTCTAAATGTAGTTTTACTCAGTTTTGGGTGGGCAGAGTCAAGGCAAGTCACTCCTTGAAAAAAAAACACACTAAAACTGCCCTCCTCCACAGTGTTTGGACTAGAAAGAAAGGTAAACGTGTGTGGGTTGAACTTAAAATCCATACTTCCCTGTTATGACTGTGTGTGTGCGCGCGTTGTCCATATATTAAGTAGTGATGCACTGATTCACTATTCTGGATCAGATTGCTATGGATGCTACTTGTATTAGACAAATCGAATATCAGCCAGCTGTTTGTAATACACATTTGTTTATGATCTCTAAGCTGTGGTTATCGTAAATCATAAATTGTATCGTGTTTTCTTGATTTTTACATTTACAGTAGGCCTACTGGTCCCATTGGTCCAACACAGGTTTGATAACAGGGATAAAGAGCATGCTCAAGGGCCTTACAGATACAGCTTAGCAGTGCTGGGGCTTAAACCATGAATTTTCTGATCAAGAGATCATTACTTTATCCTCTTGGTTGATTTAGCCCGATTGCAGGCCAATATTATTAGGGAGGAACCAATTTGATTTATATTGTATTGTATCAACACTGGGTACATTACATGTAGAGCTTGTTTACAGCAGTATGCGTGTAGTGTATCCTATAGTATGCACCATTCATTTTCTTGTGCCCAAGGAGGAAACTAACCCTGCACAGGGTGCCAATCCAGTGGGTTTAAACAATAAAACTAAGGACACTCATATAATCGACTATTAAATACAAACATTTAAACAATAACAAGTTTCATGTAAAACCTTGAATATTACTATGGAAAACTTAGACACACGTTGACCTTACTTGTCTCTGGAATATGGAGATCGGGAAACCTAGAGAAAACATGTGTAGACGTGGAGAGAACATTCGAACCACACAGGCAAAATCATACCGGGGATCTGAGCAGCTGTGAAGTGACGGTGCTAACTACTTGCAGGCCAATATGCTGCTCTGCTAGAGTACAGTGTTGTTTTTTTCTTTTTTTTTTTCTTTTTTTTTTTTCTCCCCCATACATTTTTATAATAATTGAGTGTACTCTTTGCAAGAAAGTGACAATATATTTTGCACAACAACACACATTGAAGTCGCTCATTCTTGCATCATGGCCTTTTTGCTAAGATAACAATAGAAGGTTCTTCACACTAATACAGTTTAAAATAAAAAAAGGTAATTGAAGGAATAAATTGCTTTGAAACTTGTGCTCTGGAAACTAGTTATGTGTAGCTTGGAGAACAGGCACTTGATTTGTCTTGCAATCTCACAAGTCTGTCCTTCCCAATACCCTGCTTCAGTCCTCCTCCTCTGCCAGAAAATGTTGATGCTAATCTCAAATGTTGATTAGGTTTGGTTTCAGTATTTCCAAGCGAAAAACCTTTTAGACATATTGTTTGCTTGGACTTTGGATTACCTATTCAGAGACTTGCCATTCTTGTGCAGAAGGATGATCATGACCGTTGATCAACCGTTAATTATCTAATGTAGAAAACAAATGTATTTAGGCTTTGTAATTCAATAAAAACATGCATTTCTGTGACGTTTTAAAGCGTAGGAAGTGTCCTCAGTGTTTACATTAAAACGTATGACTTGTGGCATTGTGTCAATCACTTTATGCCAAATATCAACACAATTGAAGTGTTTAGCAATTCAGTACTTAGCAATGTATACATTTTATGCTTTACCCATCTCGTCTTCTGGAAAATAAATGTTTGTAAGCATCTGCACTTCAATGAAATAACACTGTGCTCTTATCCCACCATTAGAATTTGATCTCTTTAAGGCAAATGGTCCAGTGGTTAAGAACTGTCACTGTTACTCTATTCAGAAAGACTCTTAATTGCTTAACTGAATGTTAGTCATTTTCATGTTCAAACTCCTTCCAAACTCCTGTGTGGAAACAACGTAGTTAAAAAAAAAAAAACACATTTAAGTATTCCATGATGTCTTACTGAAACTGAGTGCAATTGTTTAGTCCTGTCTATTTCAAAGTAACAATATTAGGGCTAAAAATCAGTGTCTACAGCACTGGATCAGTTTGGAGTCAGATGTCATTCATTTCCAGTTGAGTTCTCTGGATTTGTTACATTATGATTTTTTGTGATGCCACCTTTCCATCTTAAATCACACAAATAACAGATTGCATATAGGAGTTGTAGACAGTGGAAGCCACTTTGAATGATCTGGAAGGGACACATGTTTAATACATTTCTAATATTAAACCTGTTGCGTTATTTATTTGAGCTGACAGTTTTTTGTGCAGTTTTCTTTTCCATTCACATATACCAGCTTGTTGGTGAGTTGGGCCAGAGCACAGGTCAGCCATGATGCAACACACCAGGGGTAGATCAAACTAAGGGCTTTGCTCAAGGGCTGCACAGTTGCAGCATGGACCAAAATTGGAATCCACAGTCATTCAATTTCGCTTAATATGCTTCACTGCTGAGAATCACTGCTCATCCTGTTCAAAGCCATAGCCATCATACTTCATTTTGCCATCTATGTCACCCTACCTGTGACTTCTAGAAGTTGCACTGTCTTGGCAATGCATGTTTCATGTGGTTTCATATGCTTTTCAGATTGTAGTGCTCACATTCTCGCTCTCCCCCTCTCCCTTCCTCTTGCCGTGCAAGCATAGGTCAGGTCCTGGTGCTTCTCACATTCTCTTGCTCACTGTTTGTCTGTCTCTTTACACAAATGCATACTTGTTCAATGTGTCATGATAACATAATCTTTATTGTTTAAAAAACAACAGTGCCGTGTAGAACTCCTGGTCTGCTGAACAAATTTACATGGAAAGTTGAGACAGGAAACCTGGTTTAACCCTTAATCAAAAGTGTATTAACACAAAATGGAATATTCTTCCTGATTTAAAAAAAATATTTTTAAATTTATTTTTAATGGCAGTTTAATGTGAAAAATTGCATATTAAACATTGAGATGGGTGCTTGATGAAACTGTTACAGATTGCATTGACAACTTTTTGTCTATCTTCAAGTTTTTCTGCGACAGTAGCTCCTAATTCCTTCATCTCAGAGAATTACTCCAGGTGCTCTGTCTTTGCATTGCAATTGAAAGCACCAACTAACACAATCTAACAAACACCTCTGATATTAACCACGATGATGTTTGCTTGTTGAGTCGTATTAGATTTGCCTCAAACCTCTGCAGCCTTAATCTGTCAAAGCTACTTTACATTATTAGTTTACATAATAAGGCATATCAGACACGTCTTTGTACTTTGTGACAACAAGCTAAGAAACCTTCTTTGTGTGTTGTAGTTCCATTTCTGATGTTTTCCATTGAAGACCTTATTGAAGCTACTTGTGTAAGTGAGTCCTCTATTTACTTTACTAATTCTGATTTTATACTAATAGTGATACTAATATTCAGCTCCAAAATTAGTCACCTTTGCTAATGTAAGATTAATCTTAATGCAAATAGGTGGTACATCTAACGTTTAGATTGAATAAGTTTGCATCAATAATTTGGATATGGATTTTTTTAACAAAAATGTAATAAAGCAAGTTCCCTTTTTATAAGTTATTCTTAATTTATCCCAGTGTTTATAAATTAATTACTGTGTTTCACTGGAGTGTACGTATATCGTAACACATGCCATGTTCACATTTATCAACTTGGAGAATGCACCACTGTTGCACAGTTAGGAGGAAATATCTTTACAGAACAGGATTAGAAAGTGGCAAAAATAGTAGCAGTTGGCTGTCACCAATGATCCACGGTGAGATAACACCACATAGCAAAATAAAACCATGGTGGGCGCTAGAGAAAACAGGGTGTAGGTCCATAAGTACAAAGGCATGTCCTGGATTGATGCAATTGTGGGTTAAGGCCTTTTGCATGAACACAACAGTACCAGCTTAATAGAGAAGGGATAGAAACCCTAGATCTACTGTTCCACAGCCCAGTACTTTAACCGCTAAGCTATCACAGTCCCGTATTTATTAATTGTAAAGCAATGTAAAGGCAAGACCTTTGATATATAGTTTCTATGAATCAGGTCCATCATTTGACTGATGTCTGTACAGTCCAAAATCATGCCTGCAAATTTCCATCAATCACTTTCTAACCTGTGCTATGAATTTCTTGGTTTTCCATTTTTCTTCCTAGTGAGTTACTGAAGAATAGTACAAGCGAAAAATTGTTGTTTTTTATGGTAAACTGTAATTCGGTGCGTTAATAATGTTAGTTCAACAGTGAAACAAAAATAAATGAAAATTGTTTATATTCAATTATTGATACATAAGGGTTTGCATTAGTAGTTAGAAATGTTCTTAATCCAGGAAAATAAGATAATGTTGTTATAGCTGTGAGGGCTGAGTTCAGAGCTGAGCTCTGTTTGGGGAGTGAATACATGACTTTATAAAGGAGTCTGAGTAGTAATGAGACGATAGATTGAAGTGTACTAATTTATATAAATATTCCTATCCATTGTTAATAATATACTGTGGTCAATGTCACTCTCTTGCAGCATTTATCAGAGTCACTTGTGATTAACCAATGGCCCACCACAAGCAATTCTAAGCACATAATTAAGAAATGAGTACGGTCCAGTTGGACCCCGTTTAACGTCTGCGTTACAATTTTGTGAAACAGGACATCAACCAGACATGACCTTTTAGTCACACAGTAGTTTAGATAATTTTACACAGTGTTTTATTTTAAACAGCAATATGAATTCAAATACGACATTTAGCAAATATAAATTTAGTACAATAATGTTTTGCACAATACAGGAATTCTTATCAGTTATATCTTGTGTAGTAATATCTTACCAAATAGTTTCCAAAACTAGAGCAGAAAGCTGCCGTGTTTTCTTCATTCGTCATTCAAATGTGAATAAATTTGGTGATTTTCTAATTATAATTAAGTCGCCAGCCGTTAAAGTGAATGGACATTGATCTGATGGACAGTAAATGCTACATGCCAGCACTCTACAGACATTCTGTATTAGTTGAAATATCATGAGCATGTGGAATTATTTCCACAGTCATCATCAAATTACATAGGAATTAAACCTGCAATAATTATCTTAGATTTCATGTGATTGAAATTATATAAAAACCACCATCCCTTGCTTGTTACCATTGTATACAGCAGTGTCATATTGCGAATTCCATTAAATAGAGCTCTAGTTTGGTTTCATTTGTCAATATAACATTTTCCAGGTTTGTTGTTTGTCTATGTAACTTTTGTCTAAGTCCAGTTGTTATTTTATTATTTATTGTTATTACTTGTGCTTTTTATATCAGGCGCGAGATGTTGACCACAACTGTACTATTTCATATGATGCATGTGGTCTCCTGCTGACGTAAATAGCAGGTGAAAATGTGGAATACCAGAAAATGGTTTTTTAAGAAAATGTAATCAATTAAAATTATTAAAAGGGTTGCAGAGTGGCTCAGTAGGTAGCACTGCTGCCTCACAACAAGAAGGTCCTGGCCTCAATCATTTATGTATGGAGTCTGCATGTGCCCTCTGTGTCTACCTATGGTAATGATAATACAATAAACGGATTAAGTCAAATTAGTTTAAAACAAATCTGCATTTCCTGCTTTTACATATTCTGTATGCAATGTCAGTGACTCTCCTACGAATCTGAACTTCATATTGAATAGCCTGAATGCCACGACTGATTTCCTTTTTCATCCCTCCTGAGAGTTCTGACAACCCTTGCTGCTTATCATAGTTATCAGGATATCATTTATATGTACGGCATTTAGCGGACGCCCTCCAGAGCGACTTACAACTCGTACAGTTTTACAATTCAAGTAATGGTGGGTTAAGGGACTTTTGCTTAAGGACCCAACTGTGGCATCTTGGCAGAGGTGGGATTTGAACCCAGGACCATCAGGTCCAAAGTCCAATACCTTAACTGCTAGTCTACCACAGTCATGGCAACTGGTAGCACAGTTTATTTGAAGTGTATTACTTTGTCTTTCTTTGAAGATGCATCAAAATTGCAGCAACTAAAAATAAAAACGGCAGAAAATCTGGACCAAAACTGTGGTATTGCCATGCCTCACCAGTGTAGACAAACCCAACTTGGAAGAATAAGTGTAGCTTATGGAACAAACACTCTAAAACCATGTGGCTTCAACTGGTTCAGACTAGGAGTTCGAATAGCAAAGAATATGATTAAGAAAATGCCCAAGTAAACAGATAAACAAGAAGCTGAATATCCTGACATGTATTTAAGCATATTTGATTAGCTTTAATAGCTAGTTTCTGATTGAGTTTGCCACCACTAGAAGTTATAGTAAGTAGCCAATCAGTAACTTATTTTGGGAGCCGTTAACTTATGACCTCAAGCCAAGCAATGTGGCATTATGTGTAAACATAATGTTAAATTAATTGTATTTCATGTCCTAGTAACGCATGGCTCATCCACAAAGACCTCAACACTTTTTGTTTTTTATCTAAGAGATTGCATGGTGACTGTTCCGTTACCGTTGTATATATGAGATATACAGATTTTCTGCTCCATTTATTTGATAAATCATTCTTAAGCCTCATGGTGTTCAGCATTGTCACCTATTGTCACTAACTCATGTTGCTTAGAAGGTGTTTTCAAATACCCATATTTGTCTCTTGAAGAAGCCTTACCTATAACATTTAGCCTAGAACATTAACCCCTGACAAAGCGTTTAACTAAAATACTGTCACTGTACTTAATATGAAAAATACACTATCAAGTCACCACATTTCTTATTCTTTATTAAGCAGTTTTAGCATTTAACTGACCTTATTTATTTAGTAGGTTTAGCAATCTACAGCATATTTGACTTTTGAAAACTGATTTAAAATATGTTGATTTTCGGCTGCTGCTACTTACAAAGGATGTCATCTGCTGTCTCACAGTGAGTGTCTTAACTGCTTCAGCTTTTAATTATCTACTGAATAAAACATAAGTGTAGTTTTCTTACTGATCTGGGGAGTGTTTAGAGGTTGTCATTGGAGCAAGCCATCTATGCCTGTTCCATTACACCGAGAGACATTCAGTTGATGTGGAATTTTATGTTACAATTTTCATTCGTTTCGTTATCATTCGTTATAACAGAATAAAGATTATTGGGTTAGGGAATTGAAATACCTTGTTATAGCAGGAATTTGCACAATATGAGGCTCAATAGTACTATCACTGTATTTGCATATGATTTTAGTGAAAAATCTTCTCAACCCGAGTCATCTGCACAGTGCATCAGTGGTTTATGGAATATTTTTGCATTATGCCATTTATATCCCTGTCTACAGCCAGGTTTTAGTTAGAGGTCCCAAGGACACCGTGCTTATGCTTCACAATTTTCATATGCAGGCTCCTGAACTCTGTCATCTAAGTTGACAAGTCCTTGACACACACTCAGTTACAAATTTTATTTTTGATTACTAGAGCAGGGTAGCGCTGCTCGTTAGGAAGTGGAAATATTTGTATTGGATACAACATTCCAAGTTCTCCACAATAAATTCTACACAGCCATTTGAAACGGGAAGAACATCATATGAATAACAATTTAAAATACTGTGTCCTTTTTGCCTGCTTTGTGGCTGAGGTTAGTATTCTGGCAGCCTCATTTCCCTTTGATTGATTTCCATTGATTTGAGTCTATGACTGTACAAATCAAGCTAAAAAGTTGTGCTTTTCTTGTATGAATAAATTTTTAAAGAAATGGCTTTATGGCTGATTGATGTACTATGAATACTTAAATATACCGGTAATTAAAAGCACATATGTTTATCTTATATTGGTACCAATTCTGTACTCATCGTTAATGCTGTTAATAGCGGTCATGACATGCATTTATTTCTTTTTTTCTCAGTGCCACACAATATTTGAAGTTTATTACTTTGCCGTTCTTTGAAGATTACATCCAAATTGTAGCCACTGAAAATATCAGCCAGAAAAAAGGAAGAAAATCTGCACCAAATCTGTGGTATTGCCATGCCCCATCAGTGTAGACAAACTCACCTTGGAATAATAAATGTAGCTTATGGAACAAAAACTCTAAAAGCATGTGGCTTCAACCGGTTCAGACTAAGAGTTTAAATAGCAGAGAATATGATTAAGGAAATGTGCAAGTAAACAAGTCAATGCGTTCATGACCGAGATCCATGCTGGAGTGTGAGAACGTCTGGAAGAGTATCTGGTGCATGGCGTAAAAGTTCATTACACACAAAATCAAGGACTTTAAAATAATTTCAATTTGAATAAGGATTATAAGGTCACCAGTAGGCACAGATGCATCCGTTTGAGCAGCAGCAGATCGATGGTGAAAATCTGCTGTGTGTAATTATTTTACGTTCTCCAGAGACAGGAAATATGTTAATCTGCCTTCACTGTTCATTATTACTAAAAGTGAATAAAAATGTGTATAATGTGAGAGCTGTAAATTGCTAAGCATTTTAAAACACAGGCAGATGAGCCTGTGGGTTTCAATTTATGGCTCAGCATGCTAATTTTTATGTCAGTTTCATCCAAGGCTTACACTACTCACAAAAATTATGGGATATTTCATCATTGGATCCCCTTAGTTTTGTGAGCAGTATATTTCAGTGCCTTGCTGTTATTTGCCATGGCAAGGATTTAGGCTGTCAAATATATATTTTTGCACATTAAAGCTAAATAAACTCTTCATTATTTTATTACACCTTAGTATGATAACAGTTTACATTCAAGTTGTTTCTAAATGTTTTGTGTGTGTGTGAGGTGTGTGTTTCATAAGTATATGAAATGCACTTATTTTACTTGTTTACTTATTGTTTTTTAAAACAATTTATACTACATACATCGATCAGGCTTAAAATTATGACCATTTATTTTGTTTCTGCACAAATTGTTCATATAAAGTTTGTACCATGTAGAAGATTTTTGTAGTTCTATAATTACAGGCAATAGTCATTAAATTTCTCGAAATACTTTTTTGCCCTCTTTGCGCTTTAATGGTCAGAACCAGCACACATCATGTACTCTACTGTGCACAAAAATTAGGGGATGCTTCAAAATGAAATATCCCATAATAAATTGTATGTTAGTGTATGTTGTATGAGTGGATCAGACCCAGCAGTGCTGCTGGAGATTTTAAACCTCAATTGTTACTTCTGGACTGAAATTCTACCTACCAAAAATGTAGGCAGAATCCTGTGAACACTGATTAAAGGAGTAGAGGATGAATAACATGAACTGTGTAACAGATGGGCTGCTGTCTATGAGTGCACAGTGAGTAAACACAAAAACATTGAAAGACAAAAAAGCAATTCTGTGTCTGATACATTCATATGAGAACAACACACACTTGCACACCATCACCACATCAGTGTAATTTCTGTGCTGAGAGTGATCCACCATCCAAATAGTAATTGCTGTGTGCTAGTCCTGTGGGGGTCCTGACCAGTAGAGAAGAGTAATAGGATGAAACCAGATGGACTACAGTCTGTAATTGTAGAACTCCAAGGTACTTTCATATGGTATGTGAAATTGATTAATTGAAAATTAGTGTGGGAAGAATGAGGTGATATTATTATTATTATTATTATTATTATAATACCTGATCAATGTGTATTCACTTGTACGTGGTGCAGGCCCCCTGTGGGTCAGGAACACAACAGGACATTTTTACATTCACCATATGTGTTTTGTGAGTTGATAGTTTGTGTGTTCACTTGTGCGAAAGTGTACAAGGCTGATTGCTTTTTACTGTGACTCCTGTTGTTTAGGTGTGCATACTCTGTGTGAAACTTGCAGTCCAGAGTGTCCTTTGCTCTCTTGTCCCTGATTTGCAGGGGTCAGCTGAGCTGTTTGAAGATCAGCCTCTTGGTGGTGGAATATCTAATGTTATTCATACCATGTTTCTATACCTAGTACAGGCCATGAAAGAAAAAAACATGGGGCATTACATTTTGAAATACATGCTGAACACCTGTCAAGCTGGCCATGTCTTATTCCTGAGTGAATCTAAGTAATGCAATTTTAAATTTAAATTAGAGGGCTGTGCTCAGAATTGTATCTCCAGATTTCATTCATTTGGTTCTAAGAATTAAAGCATGTATTGGTTTTGGGCCTTTAGCTCACTGTGTGCTGAGCATTTAATATCCGAGTTGAAATGCAAGAGTTGATTAAATCGGATGTTATCAAATGTCAGGCCTAATCAGACTTTTCGGAAAAGTCCAGGAAATGCAGGCATGAATCAAGGCCGTCTTGAATCAAAAGAGAAATAGAAAAGACTAGAGCTGGGTGTTGACGCATTTGGCTATTTTGTGATTCTAACACAGGATCTTCATTGCTATCTGTGATTGTTGCAACTGAGACATGCTTATATAGATAAGCATTTGTGGGCATAATTACTATGGATCCTGCACCGTGGCTGCTACAAGAGCCATTGTTTTTCTAAAAGGGCTGTTTGGTTGGTTTCTGATGTTAGGCAATAAGTCCTGGCTTATTCTTGGCAGGTCAGTGCATTTTGATGGATTTGAGGTCAAGTTTCTGTGTAAGCCAGCCAAATTCTTAATCAAAGTTGGCAACTCAATGATCTATGAATTTTGTTTAAGGGCAGCTGGGCAGAAGGTGGATGAACTGACTTGTTGGAAGCAGACACCTGTAAATGTGTCATTTTTAGAGTCACTAGGGTATCAGTGAAACTCATTCTATTGCCACCCTTTTTCTATGGATAATCTAAAAATGTGCTGTATGCATTATTAATGTGTTACATATGAGTCTTGTTAAAATAATAGAACTGAATAGTTAGTGTCTGCAAACTTTTATCTATACAGTGAATACTGTATATATTAAACTGCTTCTAAGCTCAACTTAAATATGTTTGGTGGGTTATCCATGAATGTTTATTGATTATGTATTACTGTTCCAGTCATGCACATTGAAAGCACAGAATGAGTCTAAACACCATGGCCAGTGGTCATAATCCTCTCCCTCTCCCCTGTCCAACCTCTGATCCAAATACAAGCAATATGAATAGCTATGATGCAGGTGTGTGGAGACGGGGCCATACAATTGGGTCTCACTAAATTTGTTTTAAAAAATCGAGTTGCATATTGAACGATTGTTTTAATACTATCTGGTCCTATAAGAGATACAAATCCCACTCCAGCAGTGTTAGAGAAGTGGATATTCTTGCCAAGTCTTTAAAAATGGAACATCAGCACAGCAGAATGTATTAACACACTCCATTGATTCAGTTATTAACCTATTAGATTCCACTTGTTATACAGATTTCTAGCATGTTGTTTTGCTGTACCTACTGAACCATTTCTAGATTGCCATTTGCCACAGGTGCTGAGCAACGAACAGAACAGAATTACTTTCCTGTGAAGTTTCGATTCAGTGCCCCCTGGTTATTTCCTGTTTCTCCCCTTTCTAATCATGCTTTCTTGAGTGTTCTAGCGTGGAACAAAATTGTAGGAAATGATGTAGGAGGATTACTGACCTGGTAGCAGCTTAGTGTTGGTGTTCATTAGAGTTTTAAGAGTCTTTATGAATTGGTTCCGTTTCTGTTACGCTGAGATTCATTTAAGCAGAAATAAGTCTGGGAATGAAGGTGACTGAAGTGTGCTTCAGCTGAGATTTTAGACTTCTGCTGTAAGGTGTTCCACATTCATTGGAGGGTTTAAAAAGCAGAGTACGTAGTTTGTCCTAAACTAATACACAACTATTCATTTTCAGAATCCTCATAGTTATCTGAATGCCCTGTTCACCAAACATTTTTTTTAATCAATTAACTGATGTGACTTAGTTCCTTAATTGAACCAGTTTTCACACATTTACATTTATGTCATTTAGCAAACGGCCTTATCCAGAGCGACTTACAATTCATACCGTCTTACAGCAATTGTGGGTTAAGCAATTCCAAGCAATTGTGGGTTAAGGACCTTGATCAGGGACCCAACTTTGGCAGAGGTGGGATTTGAACCCTGGATCTTCTGATCCAAGGTCCAGTACCTTAACCACTAGGCTACCACAGTCCCGAGTTGGCAGATTTGGGAGTTGAACCCTGGACCCATCAGTTCAATAGAGTAGTACCTTAACCACTAGGCTCTCATATTTTTTGCTTCAGTTAACAAAATATTAATTATCTCAATAATGCACTGGTACAAGGCACATCTGGATAACGGGAATTGACTGTTTTTTATTAATTAAAATCGTAGCACCGCTGCCTCACAATAAGAAGGTCCCGGGTTCAATCCCAGGGTGGAGAGACCTGGGTCCTTTGTGTGTGAAGTCTGCATGTCCTATCCATGTCTGCGTGGGTTTACTCCGGTTTCCTCCCACAGTCCAAAACATGCGTGTTAGGTTAATTGATTACTCTAAATTGGCATTGACTTGTGTGTGTATATATATGTGACTGGTGTTGAGATGAACTTGTGTATGGATATAACCTCGTGCGTGTCGCTTACATGGCCACTGATGCCGATAGCGACGTTAAAGAAGCCAAATAAATAAAAATGAATACATTTTCCTTTAATGCTAACATGCATTATTACAAAACATACAACATTCCTGCTGAACACTGGTCAGAAACCTAGTTTATGATTATTTCAGAAAAATATTGTTATTAAATGTTAAAAATGTAGATTAATCTCTTTAAAATAAGTATCAAAGTTTTTCTCCACAGCTTTAGCATACTCTGTTTAGGCTCAAACTGAATCATAACTCAATTGAATATTACTATTGAATGTACTGAAAAGAACTTTATAGTTTTTTGTTTTTTTTTTCAGTTTTTTCGGACCATTTTCTGTAAAGAGACGGCTGTGTGTGAAAATCCCAGTAGATCAGCAGTTCCTGAACTATTCAGACCAGCCCACCTAGCACCAACAACAATGCCACGTTTAAAATCCCTTAAAATCACCTTTCTTTTTCATTTTGATGCTCGGTTTCAACTTCAGCAGGTCACCTTGACCATGTATACATACCTAATTGCCCCAAGTTGTTTTTGTGTCGT
Source organism: Parotocinclus spilosoma (assembly GCA_033117975.1). Classification (NCBI taxonomy): domain Eukaryota; kingdom Metazoa; phylum Chordata; class Actinopteri; order Siluriformes; family Loricariidae; genus Parotocinclus; species Parotocinclus spilosoma. The sequence continues at coordinate 7,585 of JAVSBV010023319.1, read as the reverse complement.
TGGCCGATTTAGATATTTGCCTCAATGAGCAGTTGAGCAGTACCTAATAAAGTGGCCTGCGAGTGGTGCTCATGTGTGAAAATGATTGTTTGTCAGTGAAATGATCATGGTTAACTTTAGGTTGTGTAACAGCTTTGTTCTCTTGACAGCTTTGTGTTTAAATTTTAAAGTGGTTGGACAGTGAAGTGACTTACGTAAATCGGCTCTAAGTAAAATGTGCTTGAGAGGAGCGTTTTGTTTTTTATTTTGCGTTTACATCATTTAGTTAGACGTCCTTATCCAGAGTAACTTTCAATTTATGCAGGCTACAATCCAAGCCATTGTGGGTTAAGGGCCTTACTTAGGGACCCAACTGTGGCAGAGGTGGGATTTGAACCCTGGACATTCTGGTCCATAGTCCAGTAACTTAACCACTAGGCTACCACAGTCCCACACACAGTCCCACCACAGTTTGTTAGCAGGGGGTTATAATTATTCATTCATTAATCTTAATAATTATAATCCACACGGGGTCGCGGGCCAGCCGGTGCCCACCCGGCAACTCTGGGCGCAAGGGCGGAGATGGGAAACCCCAGATGGGATGCCAATCCATCGTAGGGCGCACACAGTCACACGCTTGGGGCCAGTTAAGAGACATCAGTTAACCTAACGCATGTTTTTTGATCTGTGGGAGGGAACCGGAGTACCCGGAGTAAACCCACGCAGACACGGGGAGGACATGCAGACTCCACACAGAAAGGTCCCAGACCGCTCCACCCTGGGATTGAACCCGGGACCTGCTACCTATTAAGTCACCGTGCTGCCTGGGTTGCAATTAGTTTTAATATTTGAAAAAATGCCTAATTATAAGCCCTAGAATCGTGTTTGAACTACAGAGGCATTTTTTTTTTTTACTGATTTTGGCAGGAATACAGTAGGTAAGATTTTTAACACAGCTTACATAATGTACATCTCCATGTGAAGAGCAAATAACTTGCATGCTGATGTGCAGAAGGCAGGCCATCGCTGCTTTAAATATTTAATAAGAGAGCTAGATGAGGGTTTTGAAACGATACTTATGAACAGTGGCTCGCTTGTTAAGAACCTGAGCTGCGCCAGTTTTGGATGTCGGTTCATCCAGTAACATGACACCCACACACGCAGGTAATCTCTAATTCATGAGCAGCACTCGTGAGAGAGGCTTCAAAAATATAAGCCACGCTTTCGTATACCAACTGCGAATGCTGCTCATGGAGAACGCGATCGAATCCGGTTCATGCTCGCATCCCGGACGTCGTTCGATTTCCCCGGCCAAGGTGGCGGAAGTGCGGCGCGTTTTTCACGGCTCGGGTTAGGCATGATTTACGTTCCTCCGCCTCCCTTCTCATAAGCAGCCATTTATTTTGAGGGAGAATGGCCCGAAACCAAAATTGTACCACACTAACAAAAGCAGCCTCGTACAGGCCTATATCTCCCTTCAGCAGCCATGAAGGCGCATGGTAATCAGATCGTTCAGTCAGGGTCTTGCTGTTGCTTTGTCTCATTGCCTCACCGTAAATCTAGGCTCTGCAGCCTCAGCACTAAACAGATGGTCAACTGGCCCAGTGCTAATAGGTAAACAAAGATCTTGTGTTTTAGCAGAGGGAATCTGCCGGCGACTTAATACGGTATTATGGGTGGTAATCACTTTCAGCGCCGCAGGGACGTGCTGGGACGGAAATGCCAGCCGTGGCGGTTCCTTAATCATTTGCTGTCTCTGCTGGGATGAGGGGGAGACGCCCACATTCCCAAGCTAAAGCCTGCAGACAATAGTACACAGTCTACAGATACCTAGTGCAGGTTGCAGACACATAAGGGTTTACAGACCAGGTAGGTTTGCCTGATAACATGGTCCTTTAACCCTGATACAGTCGTACTTACAGCACACAGTAATGCCTCCTGAGAATGGTCGACTACCGAACGTATCCAACCAGCGAAGGATTGATTGCCATAGTTGGACCGTGTTCTTAAAAACACAAAAAACTGTAACCGATGACTTAACGAAGCTTGAGACATGCTTCATGTCAAGAATTTGTATATTAATAGTATTTGTGGGACTGTGGTAGCCTAGAGGTTAAGGTACTGGACTATGGACCAGAAGGTCCAGGGTTCAAATCCCAAACATGCCACAGTTGGGTCTTTGAGCAAGACCCTTAACCCGCAATTGTTTGGATTGTAAGACCGTATTAATTGTAAGTCACTCTGGATAAGGGTAAATGTATTGTAATGTATGTAAATGGATTTGTTTTGGCTGCTGCTGCTGCTGCTGTTATTGTTTTAGTAAAACGTTTATTCAATTATAAATTGCATGATCAATAATTATCACTATTACACAAACAACAAATATAATAACATTTGTATCATTAATAACAACAATGTGCTTTTATTATTGACAGCATTAATATTTTGCTTATTATAACAATAATATAAATGTTTTGTTCATGTTGCCATTATGATATAATAATTATAGAAATGCTTTTGTGATGCCTCTGTTATATCCCTTATTTTTTGTTATTGTTATGATTATTAGCAACGATAAAAAGTCATAACAATATGCCCTGATTAATGCTGTTTTTATTGGTTTTTGTTGTTGTTTTACTAGTACTACTGCTGCTAATAATGGAAATATTAATAATAATAATTTTACCTGTAATAAACTGTTATTATTATTATTATTATTATTGTTGTTATTATTATTAATAATATTGCTACCTAATACTATATACTGCTAAATAATACTAGTTATTATCATTATAAAATGCCATTACTTCTACTACTAATCATAATGGAAATGTAAATTTTAGTAATGCTACCACAAATACTACTATCATTATTAATAATAATAATAATAATAATAATGATCATTATTGATAATACCATTTTCTGTTTCTAGTAATAATATAAATAAATATAACCTTATTATTATTATTATTATAGTGACTCTTGTGACTCAGCAGTAAGAGCCAGCTTTTGGAAACAGCAGTCCGTTAGGACTTGGGTTCAAACCAGTGTTTAAGCTTGCAATGTGAGGGTTGTGCGACGCTTAATGCAATATGGCACCCTGTAGGGGATGTACCTCCCCATGTGCCCAGCGAATTCCACGATAGGCCCCAGACCCATCCCCTAATGTTTTTAAACCAATTTCTTCTTCTGTTTCCGAAAAAGAAATGGTAAAAGCAGAAGTCGTAGAATAGAAATGATATCACACTTCATCATATGCTAAAAACTTGAGGTCACACTCCTTTCTTTTTTCTCTCTCTTTCTTGCCATCTCTTCCTTCCTGCCTTCGACTCCATCTGTTGAAATTGTTACTGATTGCAGACTGGCAGTATGAGGGTGAGTAAATGACATTTTCCTTCTCTTTTCTTCATTCTTTGTCTGTCCGGAAACTTATCCTTAAAAGCTTCGACCCACACAGAGACGTCCTTAGAGCATATAGAAAAGGCTTCTGGGAAATCACAAGACTCCAAACCAAACTCTACTCTTCTTTGTTTGCCGTCATGCTCTGACTGAAATCCAAATAACTGTAAATACAATGAGTATCATTTTGGGTTGTGCTAACAGAAGCCATTTTTTTTTTCTATTTCTTTTTTTTTTTTTTTTTTATAGGGCAAGCTCTCCAGAACTGGTCCACCAGCCACCATAGTAGCCATAGATGAAGAGAGCCCTAATGGTAGGTATCATGTTTATGACTTGTGCAATTATATCATTCCAGGTTTTCATGCAATCCAATCATAAATAATAATGTTGTCCTCTTAATTATTAAAACTCTACTGTCTCACTTCGTCGGTCCTTCCATAGATTACCAATGTTATCTATAACCAGTGATGGTATAGTTACTGCAAATTTTTTTTCTGATTACTCCTTTAAAAAGTAACTTAGTTACTTTACTGATTACTTGAGTTTAAAAGTAACTAAGTTAGATTACAAGTTACTTTTTTAGTTCCGTTCAGCAGCAGTCGACACCCCTAGCACCTCAACATAAAAATAATAACCAGTTTTACCAGTACTCAATTTATTGAAAGTGCATTTTAAGATGAAAAGACAAAAAAAAAATGTTTTTATAAGAAATAAAATGCAGACAGTTTCTCTTGAATTCACTTAACATAACATAAATATTGTCATTATAAAATATGAAATAAAGACTCTGTAAGTTTGACTGTGCCGTGCTGCGACTCCAAATGTTTTTTTTTTTATTTGACGTAGTGTTTTTGAAGCTAGAGAGCACTTTGTCGCCAGCACAGAGTGTCCAACGAACCTTAATGTTCTCATCTTTTGCTAAAACAAATTCAAAATAGTGCCTGTATTTCCAAGCGGAAAACACGCATCTCTCTCCTCCCTCCATTGTTTACTTGTCCTCGTGCTGAAAACGTGACTGAATTGTCGTAAAGACCGACGTCACGTCCCGAGACGCAAGAAGAAAGCAAAAATAGATCTTTTTACAAAAAAAAAGAAAAATAAATAAATAAATAAAATAGTTACGCAAAGTTACTTGGATAAGTAACTTTAATCTGATTACAGGATTGAAAATAGTAACAAGCGTTAGATTACTCGTTACTTAAAAAAGTGGTCCCCACAGTGATAGAGAGACAGAGTCACAAGTGTGTGTGTGTGTGTGTGTGTGTGTGTGTTTGTAAAGTCATGGGAAAAGGTCACATAGGTAAGCCGAGAGCACCAGCACTAGAGTGCTGATAGATAACGTTAATATAAAATCCCATTTCTCACACGCCTGGGATTAAGCGAGCCTCGTTAAGAATTGTGTGAGTTTTAAAGTGACCATCTCCATCTTAGCAGAGCTCTGTGTGCACGAGAGCCTCCTACTGCGCCCTAACGTGGGAACTCTTCTCCACCCTCCCCTCTGTCCTCTTCTCGGCTACAGGGGCCAAAAGAACATCACAATGCTCTTAGAATGTTCTGTCTCCTTTAGCATTCCTCTCTTTGCCATGTGACCGAGCCTCTTTCCACCTGGTTTGCACTTCTCTGAGAATCACGCACCAGAAAGGAATCGGCTTCGGTGCTTGTTCATGCGTTGCGTAACTGGTGGCACACTTCACCACGACCTACTTTGATGGTGAAGGTGGGATGGTTGTTATCTAATCGTCGGGGTTGCGTATTGTGATTAGGCGACTCGTAATCCTGGCGATAAGTGCGAGCGTCCGTGCAAACACACATGTATTGGAAAGTGAGTCGAAAAGGCGAAGGGTAGAGGATAAATTAGGAGTGTAATAAAGATGGGGGGAATCGATGGTTTCGAGTCAAGCGAGGCAAAATTCCGAAACAGTTCATTTCCGTTCATAATACATACCCAGTTCATAATTAAAGTGGAAATTAAGATTAGCCACCCCAAATTTCCATATTAAGTTAGGCCAATTAGGGAGACGTTTAGCCAGAAATCTTTAAGTTTTTCACAATTTATTTGAAATGATGACATGTGCAGTAAATCCAGGCTGTGATTTAATTAGCTGGACTGGTCAGACAGGTTTTTGTCCATACACACTTAGGCTGATAAGCCAGTAAGTAAACTAAGGTCAGATTGGATTGATGTGTACAAAGTGAAACCCATGTCGTAATCACTGGATTACAAGTTTAGCACTCGCCTGTTTATGGTATCTACTGTGTGACCCACAAACCCTGGTCCAGATCTAAAGATCAGCCAGAACAGACACTTCTAAAGCTTTTATAAAATACTTTTATAAAGCTCCCTGATTATATTATTATACAATAATATACTATTATGGGATTAACCGTAAAGTCACAGCCGACTCTCGATCACTTGATGGATCATCGATCTCCACACATTTCTGTCCTTCATCGATGTGATCCATGAAGTATTTCAGCCTGTTAGAGGGTCCAATTACATTTGAACTAAATGTGCGTAGTAAAAGGTCGATGCTCAATAATTCTACATAATTTAATTTCTACAAGTTTTTAGTTTTATTTCACTCTATCCCGTACTCTACATTTTCTCATGTTTCGTAGAAACAGATTCACAAATGATCACCATGCATGCCTGCTTAATGGTGTTACATGTTCAGTCTTCCTCAGTTTTAGATCTGGTTTGTAAAATGAGCTGCATTCCAAATACAAACTCACACAGGCTTAACCCCCAAACTCAATATGTCCTGGTGGATCCCAGGTTTTGTACAGAAAATCTCACAAAAAGCTGTACTAACTGGAATTTAAACAGCTACTTTGCACATTTCATATTCTAGAGAGTTTACATTCTTCATAGGGGGTGGGGGGCATAAGGGGGGGGGGGGGGTTGTTGTCACAGGGACACTGGCCCCTTGTACTGCACCTCCTGATTAGGTCTCATTGTTGTTCACTCTGTCAGTTTGTTCCTGTTCCTGCCTCCTCTTGCTGTGTTCATGATTTGTCCGTTCCTGTTTCGTATATTTAAGCCTTATGTCATGTATTTAACCTTGTAGTTTCCTATATTGTTCTCTTATATAGTCCTGCATTGGCTGGCTTGCACAGAGACTTGATCTCCAGTACGTCTGACACCTTGAAGATGGCTGGAATACCAAAAGTCAGGCCTTATCGTCTAACATAAGGAGCCACCCTCACAGACATGTTTCAAAATCTAGTGGAAAGGCTGTTGTTACAGCAAATGTAGGGCAAAACCCCATACTTGGGCCCATGTTTTGGATCTTTTTGGGTGTCCACAAACTTTTGTCTATATAATGTAGATATTGTCATAGATTGATTACATTTCTAATGATCCTTTTTACTGAAAGCTCTACTACACCAAATAGTGCACCAAATAGTCCTACAAATTATATATACATTATACATATTTTATAAACCAGTAACTGGATATGTTAGATCATACCAAGTTCATATTTTTCTTTTTTTTTGCAAGCTGTTATCCAGTATGCTGCAACTCACTGGTGAAAATGACTTTAAGCTGCAACTGTATCAGGTTTCAAAGAAAGGTATAAAGCTATTTATATATAAGAAAAGGTGTTAGGTTGTGTGATGCTTTGCTAATAAGGTCAAAATGGTGCAGTTACAAACTGAACTTTATACTTTACAGCAGTGGCAAAGGCAAATATTACACTGACTACAGTTATACCAAGAAAGGCTTTGAAATACAAGCATTTAAAGAACTTTATTAGAGGTACCTGCCCTTTTTGACTTGCAGCTCCAGGTTGTGCTCTAGATCCTTTCAGGTCCTTTACATTACAAGATACCATATGATATTGTAAAGACATGCCAGGAGAACATGGATTATCAGATTTTGCACAATGTTATGCCATCTTGAGTGTACACTGTTAATACTGCAAAAGGGGAACATACCAAGTCAAATCTGAATTATAGCAAAATATGTTTCCCAGTGGTTTTTCACTGGAATTATATTGGTTATATGATTTATTTATTGAAAACCATTGTATTACAAATGCAATTTGTAATATGCACGTTTGACCCCATCAATCAATCAATCAAAATTTATTTATACAGCGTTTTTTATAATGGAACATAGTCTCAAAGAAGTACAGTATATTATCTAAAAAAGGCCAATCCCAGTTTGAGCAAGCCTATGGCGACAGTGGAAAGGAAAAACTCC
>JAVSBV010023308.1:0-11978 GCA_033117975.1 Parotocinclus spilosoma | reverse complement strand
AATATGACTTGGTGGAACAAAAATGTTGACACTTCGCCTCTCTGCAAGGCTACATAGTCTAAGGATGAGCACTGTCTGCAATCTGCTTTAGAGTACATTGGCCTACAATACTCATTATTCTTAATCCCCAAAATAAGAACTAAGTCATATAGGAAATAACAAAACAACTAAAGTCATAAATACATTTCTCCATCAAAACTAAGAACACGCCTACAGCAGATGGTATGGCTCTACAGGGCCTCAGTCTCAACATGACTTGAGTCAGTCTGAGATTACATGAAGAGAGAATCTATGATACAACCTAAGAGTCTTCGGAAGCATACTAGCTGATTACCTTCAAAAATGTGCCAAAGAGAAATGACTCTGATTAAAAACTAAGGGTTGTCACACAGGTTTTTTATGTTGATTTTTGTTTGATGTATCGAGTTGATTTTAGCAAACAGAATGTTTGTAAATCTAAAATGTGGTGATTCCCACACCAATAAACTATTGCAAAAGACTTAATTTAGTATTAACACAAACACTCTGTTAACTGCCTTAAACCTTTACCCAGTAGTATACGTCAGCCTTAATATACATGTGCTTAGTTAGGAACATGAGGGGTTTTCTTGTTGCATGCTAAATTGAAATGAAATCAAGCACCCTTCTAAATTAATTACCTCTTGAACTGTTTTCATTGCATTATTTAGGTATGTACAATAGTTAATAATCCATGTAAATTAAATTTGTGCAGAGATTAGATGAATAAATATGTGTGAGATGAATGCTTCCACACACAGCCAAGTTAAAATGCAATTCATTAATTATGTTGTTTTTTCAGTATGCTTTACGCGTTGAGTAAATAGATCATCTTCATGACAGGTGAATTTTGTTTGCTGTATAACGTTGTATGAAAAGGGACAAAAAAAATGTCATATGACAATTTGTATGATAGTTATCATTTTGATCATGATAAAATCACGATGCTGCTTTCACAGCCAGGATCACACAAACATATAAACAAAGGAGGCTAGTTTGCCTTGTGTGGTGACTTGTGCCCATGTGATCTGGTATTAAAAAAATGAAGGGTGCCTGCATACGCTCTGCTGAACAATCCTAAAACTCTTGCGTTTTCTGATGTATTGTTAACATTGTAGTTCACAACACTGATTAGAGGGTTCATATTTTAATACAGTTGGACTTAAGCCTTTCCTTCACTAAGAAAGTGCCTGTTGAGAAACTTCCTTTGCTGCTGCTGATATTGTTGTGTTTTTACAGACTTGATGATTGAAATGGAAGATCATACAAATGACATAAGTGAGGGCCGCATCCCATTCTTGGACTACAAGACCTACACGGACCGTGTATTTTTCCTGCCCTCAAAAGATGGAGCCAATGATGTCATGATCACTGGCAAGCTGGATATCCCTGAGTCCCGTCGGGCCACAGTGTCCCAGGCTCTCAACCAGTTCTCCAACCTGCTGAACAGCAAGACCTTCCTAATCACAGTATGATACAATGTTTTCTCTCTCACACTAATGACTGTAGATTACATTTGGTCACTTAGCTCATGGCTCTGCCTGAGGGAGTTAACGTTTGCCAATAGCTAAGATGGTCTCCCTGGGCCCATAACATTTCAGTGCTTCGCTTTAGCCAGTAAGCATCAGCTGGGATCAATGACCTGTTAAGTCCACTGATCACACTGCCTTCCACGTATTTTCAACCACCATTAAGGTTGTGTTGTCAGTATTGAGGTAATGCTGTTTTTATTGCTGCTGATGTATTTGGGACCTGTCAGCAGTAACCGGAGGCTTTCCTTGCGACTCATAAGAATCATAATGGTATCACTTACAGAATATAAAAAACAGTAAATTTATTTATAGATATATGCTTTTGCACACTGCCTTTGAGAAACCAATGTCCTTACACCCTATATGTAAGATTTATATATATGATACCAATGAATTCTCCATTCTGATTGGTTAGAAGTTGCTGATTAATGCATCAATATCACATTATTCTTTTGATAGATACACCACACATGAAGCTAAACCTTTTCCATAACAGCCAAACAACCAATAGCCAAATGTTTTTGGACATCCAAAATTATATTCATAAATATGAGTATTAGCATAAGGACTTTTATAGGGACGTTCATAAGGACATTTATACATGCCTGACCTGGGTTCTGTACTAGCCAAGCCAGTTCATTTCAAAATGCACTTTGCTATAGGAGGGCATTGCAGAAGGTTGATGAACTGGCAAGTTAAGATGGTTAAAATGTATGCAAGACTCATACTGAGAGTGACTGAGGTGAATATAACCATTTCTGTTTGTGAGAGTTAATCCCTTCTGTGTTCTGTGATTACTAATTTGTTAGCAGTGGTCAGTTACAAAGGCAGCCAAATGTAAATTGTGTCTAAAGCCTGTTGCTGTATAGTGAATCATGTTTTAATTATTGTTCTTATGATATCTTCTCTATGAGGTCCAATGGCCTTTCAGTTCAAAGCAACATTATGCCACCTTTCTACTCTTGCCTTTGTTTGTTAATGGTCTGTATGCATTTTTGGGCAACTTTCCTCAAAACAACACAATTCCTTGTCTGGCTTATGATTGTATATATTATAAGGATTAGTATTACACTAAATCAATTATTCTGTCTGTGTTCTTGCTCTCTCTAGTTTATCCGGACTCTGGAGGCCCGTTCAGACTTTAATGCTAGAGCCAAGGTGTACTTTGCTTCTCTGTTGACTGTGGCCCTGCATGGGAAGCTGGAGTACTACACTGACATCATGAGAACCTTATTGTTGGGGCTTATGGAGGAGTATGTGCAGAGTAAAAACCCTAAACTCATGCTGCGCAGGTGAATTACCAATATTCCAGACTTTCAGAGCATGTTTTAAATTGTGTTATGAATTGAAGTTTGTTTTCAAATATGTATAATGTAATGTGAGGACAAAAGTCTGAAATAGTAAGAAATGCTTATGTTTTGCATTTATTGAAGTTAAATGTAATGCTTTTATTTCCTATCATTATAATCAGCGATATTTGTCTGTGCAAAATCTGATGATGACCCAAGTTATCTCAGCATAAATTCACAATATTCAAAAGAGCATATTGTGGTACTAAAAACTCTAAAAAAAAAAAAGTCAGCATTCATTGATCTTAACTGATCTTTAAGTAGTTGTTACAAAGCTTTCAGGTGTTATTTTATAACATTACCCTGCTTCAGCATGAATCCTTTATCAAGCATTGCCAACAGTGGTCTCAGATATTTGGCACCCATTGTATATACATTAACATTTAAAGCATTTGCAGCACCAAAAGGTGTTCAGTCGCCATCTGAAGATAATCAGAGCCTCATCATTTCGGACATTAAGTGGAAGGTGGGCCCAGTCGAGCCATATTTGAGGATTTGTTTAGGGCCTTTAGGAAGAAAGGGTCTGGCCCATTTTCAGCTTTGAAGATGAGCATCAGCAGCCTCAGGCCAGGGGAGGGAACACCACAGTAGTGTGACGTGAGAAACCTAAAACTGAACCCATACATGCTGTTGCATTTGGAATAATTTGTTGAGGTCTAATGGTCCAAATAATAAGGGTTGCCAGGATGGTATTGCAGTAGTTAGAACATGACTCTATTCTCCACACCGTGACATCTTGTGAGAATGAAGATCTGTCTCACACTGAAAATTCATATTTACAGCCTTTTAAATTTGCTATTCTTACCACAGCAAACATCAATTATGTGCAAAGTATTAGATAAAAAATTATCCTGTCTTTGCCTTATTTATCAATCTATTTAGCCAGTAGCTGGGCTGGCACAATTTGCTTATTTAATTATATTTGTCAGTTAGTTAGTGATCTACTCTGATTATTCCATAAGTGCTCATTACTGTTAATCATGAACATTTGGTGCATTTAGAGGTAAGAGGGCAAACAATTATTGGTTTGAAGGTAAAAGAGTGTGTGTGTGTGTGTGTGTGTGTGTGTGTGTGTGTGTGTGTGTGTGTGTGTGTGTTTATTATATTGTCTTTCTTGAGGTCAGAGACGGTGGTTGAAAGGATGCTGTGCAACTGGATGTCCATCTGCCTTTATCAGTTCTTAAAGGTACGACAGTCTTTAGCACACCATCGCTAGACATGGCAGACTTATGTTTTAAAACTTGTATACAGTCTAACCTCGTTAACTCGCTAACCTGTTATTTTCACCTGTGAAAAGCCACCAACCTCAGCTCACATTCTCATCATTCTTGAAATGTGACAAATGTTTTGCCAGCAATTAAATGCTACCCTATAAACCCCAAGTTTTCAGCCCATTGCTAGCTGTGACTTTAATCCTATTGACAGGGTCGGATTTCCTGCTCTTTCCTTAGCTGGCAGCTCATCTTGTCTGCGGATCTTGACCCCGCTCACTCTGTTGATGCATTGCTGCTAATTGTTATTGATCTGCTAATGTATTAATTTAATTTTCAGTCTTTAAGTACATGTACATTGTAAATTTGATTGTACAGTCATGAGGACTGCTCAGTAAAACACATTGTCAGCATCAGGTATGAATGTCACTGCTTTTGTCTAGTTTTTGTACCCTTGTCAAGTCGCCAAACTATTGTTTTCAGTAGTCATAAAAGTTTTTGGGTGGCCATTTGTGTTATAAATGATCAAAAAGATGTGTCAAAATGAATTTAGAAATCTGAATTTTGTTTTCAGTATTAGGATTTGTCAGTACTGTGTGTAACAGGCAACCAGCGTAAGCTGAATAAAAGCAGCCTGACTGTACTCTGACTGTATATTCTGGTTAAGATATGACTCTAGCCAGCTAAAAACATCAGAGTAGAACTTATGCATCAAATTAATCCATTGTAGTCATCATATTTAGCGTAGTCATATTGAATGTGGGAGATATGTCCAAGGGTAAACACCTGTTTAATTTTAACAAGGAAAAAAATGTGTCTGACAATTGCCTAAACAGAAAGACTGTGGGATGTTCCTAGTCAACAGTGCTGAGTATCTACTGATCCACGAACTAACAACCCACGAATCGGCAACACAGTGTTGATGTACAATTGGATTAATTGCTCACACGATTTATTGAATCACATCCCAACTGGTCTAAATGAGTTAAAGAGCTTCTGTAGAATAAGTCACAGAAACTTTCCATGCTGGTTACTGGAAGAAAGGATACATGCACATGCATGTATATATGAGTATACAGTGCCGTGCCACCTGCTGAATATGGGGCTGCTTAATCAATCACAATGAAAGAGAAGAAAGATGAACATCAAATGGATGCAGTTTTGGTGGTTTTTATGTTGTTATCTTTTTTTAAAAGTGCACACAAACTAAATTCATATGATTACTAAAAATATTTAACATTTCCCATCCATGTTAAAATTATACACAATTTTGTGTTAAATTACATAATTTATTTAGTGTTTGACAGACATTTTACCACATGCTCATTTGCATCTCTACAACTGATTGTCAAACAGAGGGATATCATTGTGTCTCTTAGTTTCGTGTGTGCCAAATACAACAACTAGTCTGGAAAAGCAACTGGCATGGACTGTCTTCTCTGCAGGATGCAGTAGTGCCATCTGTCTTTGTCATTTTAATTCTCAAATGACAACAAGCTGTTTTAGTTACTTATGTGGGAATTAAATTAAATGATCCAGTGTTACACCAAGGTCCTTAATTTTAGTGTTCGGTTTCAATAAAAAAAAGTTCTAGGATGAAATCTGAGACATTATCTCAAATATGTGCAATATAACTTTTCTGGTGAACCTAGCAGAACTGGTATATTTCTATATTACATATGAATATATTGTTTATAATATACTTTTATATTTCTTCATAAATATGACCAATCATGAGTTTTTTTTACACAAGTGCCTATAGTAAATGAGGAGAACGCAGTTAAATATTTGGCCCTTTATTATATACTTGTTTTCGCTATCTGGTGTGGCCCTCTTGTGAAGTAGTAACTAGAATTAATCATTTCTGATATTTTTTGTTTAGTCCAGTAGATTGGTGTGAATGAATTTTAATTCATTTATCCATACAGGGCAGAAAAATTTGTGTGCTTAAGAGTTGTTATCCTCCTGCATGACCCACAGTCTATTGAGATTCAGTTCATGGGCAGATGTCCTGACATTTTCATCTGGAATTTGCTGATATAATTTAGAATTAATTGTTCTTCCAGTGTAGGGCAATTCATCATGGCCAGATGCCGCAAAACAGGCCAAACCATGTTAATAAAACTACAATATTGTTTGCAGATTGGATAAGGTTCTTATGTTGGAGTACAGTGGCTTCCTTCCAGCTGACATAAAAAAAAAATAATTTAAACGTAAACCTGCAGTGCGTTTGTGTGTTTATTTTCACTATTATCTTAGATGTTATAGCTTTATATTCTTTACTTTATTATTATAATCTTCTTAATATTACATTTTGTGCAGCTGGATCCAGTCATTTTGGAACAAAAAGGGCCTTCCCCAAACTGTCTTGACAAAGTTTACAACAATGTTAGTATACAATTGTCCAGAATGTGTTGGAAGCATTAAAATTTCCCTTTACTGAAACTAAGGCCCTAGGCCAATCTCTGAAGAGCAAACTCATATGATTATCCCCCATCCACCAAACTTCACAGCTGGCATAATACACTCTGTCAGGTAACATTTTAATGGCAAACTAAACTGCCAGATAAAGACGCATGATTTGTCACTCCATAGTACAAGGTTCCACTGCTCCAGGGTCAAGTCATGTCTCACATCCCATGCTTAGTGATATAAGACTCGCATATAGCTGCTCGGCCATGCATGATGTTGTGTTGTGATGATGTTAATGCCACAGAAGGTTTGAAACTTAAAGTTACTGATTCAGCAGAGCTTTGGTTAATTTTGTGCTCTATGCACTTTTGCACCGACCCAGCGCTGAGCGGATTACAAAAAATACGATCACTTTGATAAGAGGTTGCATGGCAAATCTTTATTATCTGATTTATTTGTAGGACTCTGCCGGTGAACCACTGTATAAACTATTTCGAGCTATAAAGCATCAGATAGAGAAAGGTCCGGTGGATGCACAGGTGAAGAAGGCCAAATACACACTCAATGACACAGGCCTCCTGGGTGATGATGTGGAGTACTCCATGTTGGTAAGAGCTGATTTAAGGTTAATGTTTTAAGTCATTAAAAAATCAATTTCTTTTCATAAGTTTTGACTGTTTGCTCCAGACTTTGCAGGTGCTCGTCCAAGGTGAAGGTCCTGACATTACTCCCGTAAAGGTACTAGACTGTGACAGCATATCTCAGGTGAAAGAGAAAATCATTGAGCAAGTGTACAAAAATCTTCCCTACTCCCAGAGACCAAAACTGGAAAGTGTCACACTCGGTAAGAAAGCAACAAAGTTTTGTCTGTGCATTTATTTGTGCCGTCCCCACCACATGCATTAAGTGTATTACAGCAGTATCAAAGTAGTCCTTATTAACTTATTATATATGTATATGTATATAATATATGCGCGTGTGTGTGTGTGTGTGTGGACAATTTTTTTGTGTGTGTGTGTGTATATATATATATATATATGCAAATGCTTGGAGTTTGTTCAATTCTTTGGGAACTTTGAATGGAACCATGTTCTATGGTGAGATGACGTTGAGCTTTTTGGCAACAAACACTCAATGTTGTTTTGTCATTAAAATGATTACTACCCAGAAAATAACCTGCTGCTCACTGTTAAGTATGCTAGGGTATGTGATGTTGTGGTGCTGTTTATCTTCCAAAGACCCTGGGTACCTTGTTAGTGTACATTACAAAATTACAAAATTAAAGTTTTACTTTACCTAAAATCCGAAAATGTGTCATCAGTGGACTCCCAGCCTGACAAGAGTCCAAAACATTACAAAAATGTATTACTGAACACAGGCAAGCTTCTGCCATGGCTATGTCAGTTCCTTGAGCTAAACCTTTTTAAAAACCTGTGGGATGAGCTAATTAGGGGGCGGGAACATGCACAACTGGGACCCCAACAAGGAGATTCCTTGTTCTGTATCCCCAAGCTTATATGATTTTATAGGAGAAGACTAAGTGCTGTTTTATTGGCAGGGGCAGGTTGTACAAAGTATTAAATGCGGGGTTGAAAATAGTTGTGGCACATGGTTTTGGTAAATACAAATATTTTTGATAAGGGATTCTTTTTCTTAGTCTACATTTCTTTCAGTTAAAACTTGTGTTGTTTTTTTAGTTTTTCAGTGTGAGATTAATTCACCGAAATTTCTTCTTTTTAAATATTTTTATTTATCCTTACCAGGGGTGCCAGTAATTGTGGTGGGGACTGCATTGTTAATTTACAACATTGTTGGTCAGTTATGTATTGTCAGCAGTCTGAATAGTTGCCCTTTCAGTTGACATGTTTCTGCTTGGAATACAGAGTGGATCCTTGCTTCTGCTACATAATCCTTTGGGGAGAAAGTAGCATGCCAAGTGGATTAAAAAAAAAAAAACCTTATGGTTTTATCTTTGCTATAGGATGACAGACTGGTTATACCTAGTGTGTACCACTGCTTTGCTATGTTAATAAGACACATAATACGTTTTATATAAAATACACTGATTTAGGGGCAAATACCTGCATAGCTTAGATCTATTTTAATGTAATTTGAAGAGTTATCTTCACAGTTTTCCTTCCTTGTTTGTTGCAATTGTACTTTGTACTTGGGAAGTAGCTTTCCAGTGGTCGTTGGGTAATCCGTTACCTCTTTAGAAATGGACTAAAGAAAACTCAGCATGAGTCAACAGATTCTCTTTGACTCAACATATATCATATACTGTTGCATTTATGAATGCCTTTGTGCTGTAATTTGCATTGTTACAGAGTTAATTCAGTTCTGAATACTACCATTGTAACAACCAAACAACTATTGCAAATCCTCAGTTGTGCTATTTCTGTATTGTAAGTGGACATAGATGGCCTTTGGATTTCCCCCAAGCTGTAAAGTAACGGTAGACTGGTTAAAGAATAGAGAATTGCTATTTTAGTATCAGCCTTTACATAGAAAGGTCTTTCTGCCTCTTGACAGAGTGGCGCCCTGGATCCACAGGACAGATCCTGTCTGATCTTGATGTGACGTCTCAGAAAGAGGGCAGATGGCGACGCCTTAACACACTAGCTCACTATAATGTAAGTATATCTCCTCCAAACTCACATTCTTACTATGAGAGCTATAACTTACCACCATCTAGCTCTCTTCAGTAAATGTATATTGAAAATATATTCTAAATGTGTCTGGTTTTCAGGTTCGGGACGGTGCTATGCTAATACTTTCCAGGGTTTTGCACACACAGCAATCATACGACCAAAATCATGATAACCATGACAACCATGAGAGTAAGTAGAAACATGTATAGACATTATAATCAAATGCTGGGGACCCTTTTTGTAAGCATGTAAATGGATGGTACAATATAATCCCTCCTTATCCTTGATAGGAAATGCCTTGCTGGAAGATGATAAAGTGTTCCATCTTGTCCGGCCATCAGATGAGCTGGATGAAGTGAAATCAAAAAGAGGCAGCATTAAGGAGAAATCCATGACCAAAGCCATCACTGAGATCTATCTCACTCGCCTGCTCTCAGTCAAGGTAAACATTAACCCCATGTTTGTCAGAAATCCACATATCCAGTTTAAACTATCCAAAACACTGTAACGATATTACAGTTACATTATTCAACCAATAGTGGCTCTGCATCAACCCTTCAGGTGGAAAATCTAATTTTCAGCTCAAATATAAATGCAGTATATAATACGTCTGCCTCAGTGGCAATTCCCTGCTCCAGTGGAAAGTGTATTTATATATCTATAAGTCTGCTGTTTGCATCAAGGGAATGAACCTTAAATTTGTCCACCTGCACAGTTTGTGGATACGCAGTTCCCCGTGACAGGCTGTCTGTGACTTATTTGGGTTTCCTCTGTAGTAACTTTGGCAATTAGAGCATGGACTAGCCAAGCAGCATTGACTCTGAAAAGCAGAGTAAACAAAAAAGGGTCACTGCTAGAGACTGCATGTGTTCCAGTCCGTCTAGCGCTCAGAACAAATCAATATCTTTTTAAGGCAGCAGCATGAGTTTGTCAGATATCCCAAGCATAAAGATTAGCATAGGCTTTCTAGTGAGTCTGCTGGGCATATGATGAGCTGACATTCTCTCAGTACGAGCAAAGCCAAGCAATTAAATGTCAGAAACTTCAAGATATGTTGTCACATCATGCTCATGAAATAAGAAAAAACAAACATTATTTTCATGAATGTGTTCTGATTATAATTAATCTTTTATTGATACTGCATTACTGAAACAAGTAAGACAACCTGTAATTTAGGACAATGCATTGTAATGTCATCTGATTCTAATATACCTATTTTATAATTTAATAATGGGTATTTCTTATTATTCATATAGAACTTGCGGAATCACTTCTAATTCTAAGTAGGCATATGTACTGTTTGCAAATGATGATGTACAACCACAAATAAGAAAATGTTTGGTCAGAAGCACTATATCATAACAGCAAGAAGGTCCTTGGTTTGATTCTGGGGCAGCACATTGTGGGTCCTTTCTGTGTGGGTGTACTCCAAGTGCTCCAGTTTCCTCCCATAGTCCAAAGACATGATTTAGGTTAATGCTAAAATGCCCTAGTGTGTGGGTGTGTGTGTTGGTTTGTCAGTGTGTGTGCCATACGATGGATTGGTGCCCTGTCTCGGATCACTGGCTTTCCCCACCCTGTAAAGGATTAAGTGGATAAGAAAGTAAATTAATGATAATTCATGCAAGTAATGGGATTAAAAACACCTAAATAATTATGTGGTTTCAAACAGGTGATATCCACAGGTGACTGTAATTGTGATTTGATCCAAAAGCTGTATCCATGAAAGGCTTTGAGGACCAAAGAATGGCACAGAATCTCTAGTTTTTCAAAACAATGCAATGATTTGCACTCTATAGTGCCTAATGTAATTAAATTATTCAAGGTGTCTCAAGGAATTTCAGTGTGTAAAAGTCAAAGGCACAATCCTGAACTGAATCTGATCTCTTAGATGGCACTGGATCAAGAACTATAATTTTTCAGTAGCTGATATAACCACATGGGCAAGGGATTACTTTGACATACGGACTTTCATTGACAAACGTCACTAAAATCATTTTTTATTCAAAAAAGAACCCTTAATGTTAACCATTTTAAAATAGTAGTAGTGCTGCAAGACTTGGCATCCACTTGCTTGGTATGCAGATATGTAAATTATTACTTTGTGGTCTGATTAGACAATGAGTCTTGCCACAAGAGGGAGTAAAAGTGTTTCCTCTGTTGCCCTATGAAAAGGCTCTCAGATACAACTTTTAGTTAATGTACCACTGGGGAGAGATCGTTGACTGCTAGACAACACACTCAAAGAGAATTAGCCCAGTTGCAAGACTTTGAGATGCGGTGCATTTTTGGACTAAGAGAAACAATTGATTGTTTCAACAAACTGTCACCAGCTTACTTATTTGCAAGCTCCATGCTGACTTTTTTTATTTAGTGTTGTAAATGATAATAATTCATCTTCAACAAGCACTTCATAAGCACCACTGCACTGATGATTCTAATGATTCTAGAACCTGTCACTTACAGCACTGCTTATAATGTATTCAGGACAGGTCAGCAAGTCATACACAGGACATCACACACTTACCCATATGCTCACTTGTTCAAATGTAGTGACATTTTAGAGTAGTCGGTCTACTGTGGGCCTGATCTCCAACAACAAGGAGGAGGCCTACAGGGAGGAGGTCAGTCTCCTGATACAATGGTGCCAGGAGAATAACCTTACTCTCAACGTCAGCAAGACCAAGGAGCTGATAGTGGACTTCAGGAAACAGGAGAAAGTGCACACCCCATCACCATCAATGGAGCCACAGTGGAGAGGGTCAGCAGTTTCAAGTTCCTTGGTGTTCACATCACAGAGGAACT
>JAVSBV010023297.1:0-11978 GCA_033117975.1 Parotocinclus spilosoma | reverse complement strand
GCGAGAGAGAGAGAGAGAGAGAGATAGCGGGAGGGAGGGAGGGAGGGAGGGAGAGAGAGAGAGAGAGAGAGAGAGAGAAGGAGGGAGAGAGAGAGAAATTTGTTTAAAATATTTATCTTATTTATTATGCTATAATTAAAGGTGGATTTGTTGTACATATATATATATACACACACACACACACACACATGCACTAATTTATATATAATACTAATTTAGATATATCCCCTGAGTGTGTTAATTTTATTTTATTTAACAAATTGCATTTTGCAAAAACTCAGAGCATCTCAGAGCAAACAAAGTGTTCTGACATCCCCCTAAGGGGGGCAAAGACCCCACCTCGGGAACCATGCGTCTACAGGATAGGCTCCTACCAAATCTCTTCAGTAAAATGTGCAGTTGCTAGCGTAGCAAAGCTATAACCTTAGCCTAACCCATCACTTGTGATGGTTGCCATGCTTCCAAAATGCCGCCATAGTACGGTTACAATCGTGCTAATCTTTAGAGGCTTAACGCAGAGCTGCCTGTTAGCCAGTAGAACACGCGCCGATTCCCAGCTAATGCTCTGCAGCGCAGACACGACTTGTTCATGCTTGCTAATCGCTCGTGAGTCACAGAAACATCACGAATTAAGCCCCTTATTTACCTCATTCAGTTACCAAAACTCACACCAGTTAATACACACAAAATACAGAGTTCAGCTTGAGCTAAATGAGCTACGATTCATCAAAGAAGCGAAATGCTTGTCTTGGTTTCCTGTCAGCTTGTGGCGGGAACGTGTGTGCAGAAAGAATTCAGGGAGCGTGTCACTTCCTCTGCGATAAAACGCCTGTCTTTGTTTAACCCGTCTATTGTTTTCTCTTTTCAGGGGAAGCAGACGGGCTGTGCACCCGCCTAGTAAAGCCGTGCCAGACGAGGATGCCACAGAAGCCGTGGTGGCAGGACGAGTGGGAGATTTCACGCGAGTCGCTCAAGCTGGAGAGGCGTCTGGGGCAGGGCCAGTTCGGCGAAGTTTGGATGGGTCAGTAGTAGTAGTTGACGTGCCAGCTCTTCTGTTCAAGTTTAGACAAAACCCTGATTACTGAACAAGTCGTGCAAACCATGCAGCAGCCGTTCTGTTCAGGCTGCCATCTCGGGCTCGATCTGGCTCTTGGCCGGTCTCCACGTTCCTCTGTGTTCTTCTTAACGCCCCTGAATGCACTGGTGCCGGTCATGACTGGACTTGAACCGTAAGCCTTTAACTCTTCAGCCTAAACCGAGTGAATCACCAAGACCGTGCAGAAGCACGTCTGAACCTGAGCTGTTTACCTGCAGCCACACCTGGGATACCGGGCGTCTGCACCTGAAAAAAAAAGGATTTGGACCAAAGCTTACCCAAATCTCCCATATCGACCTCGGTGTCTGGGAAAGAAGTGTCTGGCTAAGTGCAATAAGTCCGTCTACAATCTGGGAGATGTGGGTTAGTCAGCTCCAGGGGACAATCGATTATAAAGGTTCCTGTCACCTTGGGAATCTCTTGGTGCTACAGGGTGAGATCTGGCAACCTGAACGTACAGGTTGTGCTTATGAATTTCTGGTCTTCCACCTGGTCAGGGGCCCAAACGTCACTGTGATGAGAGCTTACCAACTTTGTTCATTGTAAAATACATTTGCAAAGTTTTTGGAAACGATCTACAACACAATGTATAGGTACTCAGCATGCGAAGTAATAGTACTGTAAAAAAACAACAAGTTCTTACTAAATTCCAGTCAACTGTGATCTGACGCACTTTTGCTGTGGCTAAGTGGCGACTTGTGGCCTCATTTGTAGTAAATGGAAATGTTAGGCAAAGACCTGTAGGTGGCAGTAGAGGGCTGGGGAGAAACTCCCAGAGACGAAGAGTTTCTTCACGGATATTACATACTGTACACGTTGGTGAGATTAAGCGGAATTTTGGTCCAAATAAGCAAATAACATGACACATATTTAATAGGATTTGTTTCGGTACTTTAGGATTTGGTCCGAATAAGCGGCTGGTCCCATTACCCGGTGGTCCTATTAACCGGAATCGACTGTACAAAAAAATTAAAATGAAACAAAGATGATCTGAATTCCATAACAAGTATGCTTTATGGCTGACAAAATCTTCCACCAAAAAAGTATTTTAAATCTACAAGAAATTACTTTGTGCTATGCAATGGAAACAATTCCCTACCCTGCTCTTACATAGTATGCTACAAAAGGCATATGGTTTATAGACCGAGTTCCTAAGTGATACTTGACCTAAGAATGTGCCTAGTCATGCTGTGCCTTTTTGTAGCACTGGTTATCTGGTCAGTATTTTCTTGTCAATAGTCAAAGTCCTAAGAAGACCAGGAGAAGTCAACTCATACTTTCCCGGACTTTTTGCAACTTCCATATTTGCTGGGACTTTCAAAGAAAACAACCCCTATTTTGGTGAGCAGTGTATAAGTGGATAGGACAATGTCATCATTTTGCCATTATTGAATTGTATTGCTACTTACACAATCGGCTCTTTATGTCACCGATATTATGTTTCACAAACGTATTAGAGGAAGTGTCATTCACAATCAATTAGTAGGTTATTATAATGGTTAAGCTGTGATCACGGTGCCCATCCATTTACAGGTCAGTTGGACACTGGAGATAATAAGCAATGATGAGTGTGCAAAGATCTCATTATGGAGCAACAGTGCATGACATTGGACATAATGTAACTAGTCGGTCTGTGAAACAGCTTTCTGCTACATTTTTTATATAAAGTACCATGCAAAAGTCTTAGGCCACCATTAGATCTTTTGTATTAGCAAGGGTATAATAACAACCATATATCATTATTTCAGTCTCTTTATTGGAATGCAATCAGGAAATTGGTATGCAGTATTAATTAATATATTTATTAAAAAATTGTAATCCAACATTGGAATTTTGTTGTTGTTTAAGGATGGTGGCATGCCACCGAGGCATCTCAGAGTCTTTACCATAAATAAAGAAGTCAGACGACACTGACCACCAAACTCCTGCTGCTGTTCCAATTTACCATATGCGCTTGAGTTAAATAAGAATTCTCTGGGCTTCTACAATAAGCAATTTACCTGAGAAACAATTAAAGGTTTTAATGTTTAACGATGCCCTTGGATGGGACAATTAATTCCTCTGGCCATTTTTTATGTTGGCTGAGAACTGGCAAGGAACTGCCAGCACAATATAACCATACGTTCACAATAGCATCAAAACAAATCATAAGCTAAATCTGTTTTTTATGACCAGCTACCAATGGCTTTTATAAGCTTCACATCAAACAGAGAGAGCTAGAATAAAAGTAGTTTGATGATTTATCTTATGTAAGCATCTGTTCTATAATGAGAGAACACAGGTAGGAATCATCTTCCCTTATAAAAAGGCTGCCCATGGTCTTCTAGTGGGATTCAACAGGGAATCGGATGGTCTCTAGAGGTGATGATTGCTCCAGAATCGTAACATAAGGCTTTTAATTGTAGTTTTTTTTAAGGATTTTTTAATTGTAACATAAGGATTTAAGGACACTCCAAGACCTGAAATGTAGTGCTCATGCTTGTACAGAGCTGAGAAACATTTCTGTAGCTGCATCAGGAAAAAGTTGAATACTGATTTCACTGCACACGTTCTAATGGTTAATAAAAAAAACATTAGGCTGCTGTATATACAGCAGGCATTGCATGGCGACATTGTTGCACCTTTTTGGCAGTGACCCTTGTGACAGTGTACACTTTCCCTTCACATGTTGACTGTAATCTCTTCACGACTTAGACAATTCAAAGTGACAGGAGTATTGAATCATGTCCACAGTCCTCTAATCTCCCTGAGAGGATCTAATCTTTCTTCAGATAAGACAAGGTCATCACACACATACACACACATACATACACACACACACACACACACATACATACACACACACACCTACATACATACATAGACACACACACACACCTACATACATACATAGACACACACACACACACATACACACACACACCCCTACATACATACACACATACATACATACACACACACATACATACATACATACATACATAGACATACACACATATACACGCACAATTTGAGACTTGCTTGACTAACACTGACAAGAGACTCAGTAGACTCAGTATACTCAACTTTGACTCAATATTCATGGCTTGACACAAATGACAATGTTTGGATGACTTGATGTTTTTAAATTAAAAATTTGCTTTTTTAGGTATTAAGAAGTTAGATGCTTTTATGGATGTTTTCTTTGTTGAAACATGACTGGGTGTATTCCCATTTCATTTTGGTTTAAAATATGTTGTCGATGAAATTTGTAAAAAAAAAAAAAAAAAAAAAAAAAGAAAGAAAAAAAAAAATCTGCAGCGTCATCCTTTATTACAAAATCCACAGAAAAAAAAAGGCATGTCTGTCTTTTAAGCAAACGTTTTGGCTATTCAAACATTAGCAATAAGTATAACGTTTAATGAAGTTTTATATACACTACTCTTTGAGCACGGTCTTTTGACTGATTTAAATATGAAAAATGTAGTATCAAAGGTTTAGACTGAGACTTGGACATAAACGATTTACTCCACAAATATAATATATAATATTAATATAATATATATATAATATACTCCATAATACAAATATAATATTTGAAATAGCGAGAAACCGTTTTGCGTAATAGCGACACCTGTTGCTCATCAAAAATACCTTTCATTAACAACGGGACAATATAATTGAATATCTCAAATAACTAAGTGAAAACAGCCTGCTCAGAAACATTACATTCTGTGACAGAGTGCTGGTGGATCATCTGTAAAGATAACCATTGTAACTGTATATTGTGTCATTTTTATGATTTAAATAAATATACTGCTCACAAAATTAGAGACATATCCCATAATTAAATATCCCCTAACTTTTGACTGTAGTTTATAATAGCAACATGGACACAAGTCCCTTAATGCCTTCGAGACAACCCTACTGGAAAATAACAAACCAGCATGATGCTGGACTTGGTGGTGACCAGCGTTTGTTGTGTTTTGAACGTTTTTGCTGGGGATGCTGGTCTTTGCTGGGGATGCTTGTGACCAGCACATCCTGGTCTTTACTGGGGGTCCTGCTGTTGACCAGCACATGCTACTCTTTGCTAGTTTTTGGATGGTGGTGACCACCACATACTGGTCTTTGTTGGTTCTTGGATAGTTGTGAACAGTGCATGATGGTCTTTTCTGGGTATGCTGGTGGCTAGCACATGCTGGTTGAACAACAAAACCAGCAAGATTATAATGGGCAACCAACTTTTCCAGCAAAGTTATGCTGGTTAACCAGCAAAATCAGCACCACACCAGCTTAACCAAGCATGGATC
Source organism: Parotocinclus spilosoma (assembly GCA_033117975.1). Taxonomy (NCBI): domain Eukaryota; kingdom Metazoa; phylum Chordata; class Actinopteri; order Siluriformes; family Loricariidae; genus Parotocinclus; species Parotocinclus spilosoma. The sequence continues at coordinate 6,590 of JAVSBV010023297.1, read as the reverse complement.
TGATCAATGATGTTGGTCAATGCTTGTTTTTTCAGCAGGGAGGTTGGGCATCACATGCAGGCATAACTGGCCTTGTCTGAAGGAAGGTAGGCCAGTGAGGGATTTCAGCCCCATGCCAGCACTACATGATAGGTGATGGACTATGTTTGGCCAACTCCTTACAAAACAACAAAAAATTCCCATGATATTGCAAACTGACCCTATGTATTTTGGGACACTAACACAAGTGGAGCAAAAAAAAAGGGGATTTGAACCCTGGTCCATAGTCCAGTACCTTAACCACTAGGTCACCACAGTCTATGTTAATTTAACACAATAATAAATCTGTGTGGTTTCATCACACAGCTCATTGAAACTGTGCTACTTTACCACATTGTTTGGTTCCTGTCATACTGACATTCTCGATCTGATTAACGTGAGAAATTAGATTTTACCACAGCAATACCATAAAAATACCACAGGAATGTGGTCAAATAAGACTTATTTTTGTAGTTGAACAAACCCCCCCCCTTTTTTTAATGCCAACAGTCTTGACCCAGTAAACTCCCAAGGTGAACTTAACTTTGGACTCCTAGAGGACTTCCTAGAGCAACTTTGCAGCAACTTAAGATTCAAACTACACCCCACCAGAGGGAAACTGGGTGGCTGAAAACTTTGACAAATTCCAAGTAACACCGCGCGCACAAAAACACCTTGCAAACCCTATGAGACATTTATCTTCCCTTGAGGGGGCTGGAGATCACAGATTGGAGACTATGGGCATAACATACACAAGTCCTCCCTATTTTACAATGGCCTGACTTGCGATATGCAGTACAATTATCTCCCAGATCCCGATGAGGAAGTCGGCAGTGTGGGGTACAACGAGTCACGTAGCAGAAGTAACAAGCATTGGGAAATGCTGTGAGGAAAATCCAAGTTTGCGCAGTAATCATTTACTGCTTTTCACTTTTAATGCATTATTAATAATGATTTATATTAGAATAGTTTGTATTATAATATGAAAAAGTTTGACGTTAAAGGCATGCCCAACTGTTGTTCACATTGTTTTTTTAAGCATGTTTAAGGTACATTACACTACAATACTCTTCAGCACCTGGCAGTGTGTGACATAGGGAGTCACGTGGTGATAGCACTGGGAAATGTAGTGAGGAAAAGCAAAGGTCCAGGTTCAAATGTGTGTAATACGTTATCCGTTATGATGTATACAGTAAATATTAAACTCCTCTGTTCCTCTGATCACAATGTACCTCAGACGTAAATCAAGGACTACTGTATTTCTCAATCAAAGGGGTAAGATTCTCATCCAAATGCCCTAGTCCTAATAATCTAAGACAGAGGCCATAATCTATTATGGCTACAGTATTAGATCACAGATTTAACTGTGAAAAGTTAAAGGTCTTACCTTAATTCAGCTGTTATGTGGCCACTTGACTATTAATACACTGCCCACAAACATTTCATTTTTAATTTAAAAATGCATTTAGCAGACGCCCTTATCCAGAATGACTTACAGCTCATACGGTCTTACAATTCAAGCAATGGTGGGTTAATGGCCTTGCTTAAGGACCCTGGTCCATAGTCCTGTGGCAGCTTGGCAGAATTAGGATTTAAGGTCCAGAGTCCAATACCTTAACCGCTAGGCTACCACAGTCCCATTTTGAAATATCCCCTCATTTTTGTCAGCAGTCTATTTCTATTTTTGCCAACCCCAATTTTTCCTAACAAAACAACAGGATTTCCCCTCCTATGCTTAGACACGTAGATAAACTTGTGGAATTTTTTGCAGCTTGTCCTACACAGCGCCCACGTCAAGCATAAATGCTGTTGTGGATAATTGTTCAATTTAAGTCACTACCTGCATATTGGAGCTAAGCCTCAAGGCTCAGATAAAAGCTTGTATATCTCCATCAGTGCCAACATGGCATAAGAGCTTCATTTGACACAGGCTTCCGTCATCAATAAACATTTAGATGTTTCAGGTTGTCATGAGAACAGTGCTTGATTACAGGTTTGCTGCTAGGTTAATACTATCATTTTCAATTAATTTACTGTGATCTTCTATTTGTTATCCAGATCTAAATCACCAATACAAGCTGCAGCATGTTGCTTTATTTCATTTACACCGTCAGTGCTGATGTGAAATATGTTCCTATGGCATGTGTTAGAGTAATAAGGTTACAAAAAAATATATATATATGCTCAGGATACAGAGCCCCAGAGGCTGTGCCACAACTTTTAAAGGCTGTTCAGTAAAGAGAGTCAAGATTAATTTATGCAGTTTTAGGTGGCAAATGTTGCGAGGCATGTACAATGTTAACGAATTGAACCTGGAGTGCTTTTGTGCTGCACAGTCATTCAGCCAAACACACCGCGCATTGCGTGGGGTCCATTACACCTAACAGTGGGTCACCTGGATAAAAAGAGCATTTTTGTTTGTTTATTTAAAGTCAATTCAGCGTCAGTAGCCATTCATGACAGCAGCAGTGTAACAATACCAATCAATACTAGTCAAGTTAACCTAACACATACAATTTGTTAAAGTCTTCAGACCCTTTTTTCACATGGTTATTAAATTCAATTAAATTCAATTAAAAAAAAATTATTTAGCGCTTTTTACAATGGAGCATTGTCTCAAAGCAGCTTTACAATCTTATATTCTCTATAATCTTAAAAGGCCAATTCCAAATTGAGCAAGCCTAGCACAATAAAAAGAAAACTCCCTGAAAGAAAAAGTAAGAAACCCTGGGAGGTCCAAGACTCAAAATGGGACCCATCCTCGTATGGGTGGCCTAGATGTTAATTAAGTAAATATTTAAAAGTATATTAAAGTAATAGTAAAATTAAGTAAATTATCTAATTTGAATCAATAATAATATTTAAGTTAGTAATAAAATAAATAAAATTTAAAACAATAGATTTTTAAATCAGTCCTTAGTGGTCCTTGGAGTGACTAAATGATGGAGGGAGTTACTGCACTCTGGTGGGGCTGGATTCTGTTAATGAAGACCAGTTAAGTGATGTTAAGGTGGAGGAACGACCAAGTGTGTGGTGCTGGAACTGGCACTGGTACATCACCTCGGAGAGAAAAGACAAAATGTAATTGCTTAGAGGTTAGGAGCAGAGAGTCTATTATTAAGCACTGATGCCATGTGCAGCATGAAACTCCAGCAGCACTATGTTGAGATGAACTTTCTGGAAGTTTCTTCCATTTGCACACAGGATATATGGAGCTTAGATATTGGTTTTTTGGTCACCAGAGTCCTGGTTGTTCCGAACTTCTTTATAATTTGTGAGACCGCTGTGATCTTGGGAACTTTCAATGCGGCAGATTTTTTGTATCCTACACCAGATCTGTCACACCACAATCCTGTCTTTGAGTGCTACAGGAAGTTCTTTCCTCCTCGTGGCTTGTTTTTTTCCTCTGATATCGTTAGCTGGGAGACCTTATACAAACAGCTGTTTGTCTTTCCAATTCATCCAATCAAATGAATTTACCAATCAAGGTATAGAAACCAAAAGAAATAAGAGACTTTCAGAGCTACATTTTGAGTGTCATAGCAAGGGGGTGGAATACTTCTTTTTTTTCCAAAGGTTTCCAAGGCCTGAAAGGCTCACCAGACACTGTTAAATTCAGAACATCTCTTTAATAACACAAGTTTCCATATAAGGGTCTATTGATAGTTGTTATGTCTCAATAGCAACAAAGCATCTTCCCTATTTAAGGGAGGAATAACATATGACGCTGTCAAACTGACCAAATTCTTTCCCAAAAAATAGTTTTCAAGCCATTGACGCAAAAGCTTCAGCCTGAAATGTCATGCACGTCTCATTATTTGCTTAATTCTTACATTTGTTGGTAGTTTCTTTAATGTCAGTGAGGTAATGATCACTTATCAGGGGTTATGAGGTGCAATGTGTTATGGTAATGCATTTATGTAATTAAAACATTGTATTAAAACCACCTCCTAGTCTAGTAACTTTACAAGACCGACGTGAGTGTGGAGGCATTTTTTGACCCGTGGCTTTCCTCCGTCAGAAAGGGGTCACGCACACAGTGGGGGATAATAAAAAACTGAGAAATAGGATGTTTCTTAAGAGGAAAGAGGAAATTACATATATATATATTATCTTATTTTCCTCTTATATATATATATATAAATATATATATAAAACATATATTATATGTAAGGAGATATGTTCTGACACATCCATCATAAGTTGAACTAAGTAGTTTAATTAGTGTTTTTATAGGACTATACGACTTAATATAACAGCACCTATTATAAGTAATCATTAGTCTTAAGTATCATTAGTGTTTAAAACACATTAACCTACAGTTAATTAAACTCATTACCACCAAGCTTATTTTATAATACACTGCTCCCAAGAATTAGGGGATGTTCTGTTATAATTATGATTATAATTTCTGTGTGCAGTGCAAAATGTATAAAATTTCATGTACTGCTGCTGCTCACCTCCTTACAGCCTGAAAGCCCAGGATATGTTTGGAGGTTCATACTGCACAGCAATTCTTACTGTTCTATCTGCTTGGATGTAATCCCTAACCTCTTTAGAACTATTTGCAGGAAGAATACTTTATTGTAGATGTTAAAATAATTAAACACAGAAGAAACACAGTGGAGATCTGCATTGAGCGAGAGTCATTGTTAATTTGAATCACTGTGTACCAAACCGTGATCTGATATTTATTTTTCAAATCAGCATCAGTGGCCATTTCGGCGACACATACAATTTTACATATTTATGCCATATTATTTCAAACCTATTCATATACACACAAGTTTGTTGGTTTATTTGGTTGTGCTTAACGTCTCTATCGGCATCAGTTGCCATTTCAGTGACACACACAAACTTGCATTACACACACAGTTATAGCAGGACTAGACACACAAGTCAGCGTGTCGCCCACAAGCCAATGTGTTGGATGAAACAAGCCGAGCGACAGAAGTTAAAGCAGGTGTGCCAAATACAAAGCGACCAACGAGAGCAACTGAGTTCCATGGTGGTCGAGTACCAATGTTAACACAAGCGGAAAAGTGGCATGAAAGTTTGTTTCCACAGAGATTGTATTATCACTTTCACTTTTAGATCATTACATTACACTTTTAGATTACAACCCATTACAGTATTCCATCCAACTCAAACGTTCCTGTTCTAAAGACTTTCTCCTGCTTGTTCTGAGAATTGCCACTTTACAACTTTTTTGAGAGGCTTCAGTCTGAAAGGTCATGCATGTCTCATTATTTGGGTAATTCTTACATTTGGAGGTTGTTTCTTTCATGCCAGTGTGGTAACAGTCACTCGTCTGGGGTAATGAGGTACAATGTGTTATGGTAATGCATTTACATAATTAATGTCCATATTTCAATACACCAAATTAGCCAGAACATTAAAACCACCCTCTAGTTACTTTACAAGGCAGACATGAGTGTAGAGGCAGATTTTGACCTGTGGCTTTCCTCCTTCAGAAAGAGGTCATTCACACAGTGGGGATTATGAAGAATTTGATAGACGATCGCTAAACTCTAAACTGAGATGGTGCACGTCTCTGTTGTTCTTCATTAAGATTTTAACTAGGCTCTGGGCGTCGTGCCAACTCAGTGACGGTGGCGACACTATAAAGATAGACCTGTCAACGTATTTCTCCAGCCAAACAAAGGCCCAATTATTCACAAAATCAAAAGATCAGGTCCAAGAGCTAACAGTTGCTACACATTAGAAAGAAAGAGAAACTTGTTACCATGGATTAAAGATTGTTTATGTTACATAAAACAAGATCATTTGAGGCACATCTACAACCACGGCAACCCGGGGTGTGGTGCAACCATAATCAAAGAGGATTAACCTATTAGCTACAGTGACGTCCGTTACTTATTTCTTAAACAAAGCTCTTCACAGCATGCAGGATTGAAGCCCATTATAGTTAATGGAGCTATTATGGATATCATACACGTCACTCTTGACAGAAATCTAACACTTAAAATGTCAATACATTTGATTCGTTTCTTTGATGGCTTTTAAACCAATAGCTACGTAGCATGGCACCATTAAAGCCATAGATGGTATACTTCACATGGGCATAAAAACAATTCCTTTAAAAGCTTTTTTATTATTAATTTTATGCAGCACTAAAAACCTTAAAAAGCGTGCTCTCCCCTTACACTTCGGGTGAAAAGGTTTACTTTTTCACAAGGGGTACAATGTTAAAACAAAGGTAAAATACGAGTTTTTTTAATTCTCTTTTTATTACACCCAATAGTGTATTATCCTAAATTGGTTAGTCTATATATTATTTTTTAATTTTAATTGAGCTTCTGTTTAGTTCAACAATTACTATAGATTTAATTGGGTAAATTTGCATAATTTGTGAGTCTTGGGGGAGCAACTAGGTTTACCAACATTTCCATTTCCCTTTAACATTCCCAAGGAGATAAGCTCAGGGATTTCCTCCAATACTTCAATATGATTCCCAAAAGGACGCTGTTTAGGTAAATCCATGAATTTGTCTAACTCTTTACACTGCCATATATCATATATATATATATATATATATATATATATATATA
>JAVSBV010023286.1:0-11979 GCA_033117975.1 Parotocinclus spilosoma | reverse complement strand
ACCCACACACACACCCACACACACACCCACACACACACCCACACACACACCCACACACACACCCACACACACACACAGAGTTAGGGCTGGGTGGTCTGACAGTATAGATCAATTCAGATAAATCTCTACTGGCAGACATTTGCACATCAGTCATGTTTTAGTATAGTGATGCTGACCTCAAACAGAGTGGCCTGATCTTTTACTCTGTTTATACTTAAGAGCAATGAGAATGGATTACACAGTAGAGGGACATTTCGGAGGCAAATGATTCCTCACAAACAACTGAAGATTATGAACTTGAGGTTAAAAGGGGATCCACTTTAGTTGTTTGTTCTTCATCAAATATATCTAATATCTATATAGAAATATATCTTAGAATTCAAAACTACAGCCAGGTTTTGCTATCTGACCAAAACCAAAAAACCTAAATCTTCAAAACATTCCTGTCCGAAAGTACCAAAATCTGAGGACACTCAAGTCCCTTATTAAATGGCATAGTATTTGCACATGACCTACTCATGTGTATACAGATATGCGCTGCATTATGTCCATTCTGACATTTGTACTAGCACGACATAATGTGTACTAAGAAGAATATGCTCTGGATAAGGGGGTCTAAATGTAAATACTAGTGCCACACTGATAGTCAAACCACTCCAGTTAATTACATGACCTGTGGAAAGACCACAGGGCAGTTGGAGATGTCCCTCTGGAGCACAGCTGAGGATGGGGCGATAAAGCAACAGTACTGCATGTTTACATTATCTTGGAAATTCACTCAATACCAGTACACTACTGTGTCCCATGTAGTATGGGAATGTAATATGGAATATGGAATTCCAAAAACTTCCAAATGTCACAAACAGTGTCATACTATTGATTATGGGCACATATATACATAAGTGACACATACCTGTACTTCAGTGGTGTCTCTAGATGGCTATTAATATTCTAAATGCTATGTGAATTATTATTATACTATATTGCTTTGAAAATAAGAGCAAGAAAAGCCAAATGAGACATGAGAAGAACAATGTTTAACTAATGAGTAAGAACAAAGAGCCTACAGCAGGGTATGCTTCCACATCACTTCAATTTTCATCAATTTAACATAGTGCTCAGCACAAAAGCATGCTTTGCTTTTTGAAATATTCTGGATTTTAGGTTTGTTATTTGAAGATTTCCAATCTGTTGTTGGTTCAAACCACAGATATGGAATCCGTGGATATGGAGGGCTGACTGTATTATTATACAGCCTTTTTTTTTTAAAGGCTTGTTCTCTGCTGTTTGATAAGTTGTGTGCATATGTTTGTGTGTCACAAATTTCCCCCAAGAATTGCATCAGAGCCACAAACAAGCGTCAGTCCAAACACGGTTTTACTGAAAATGGCAGGCAAGAATCAGAGTAAAACCAAACAAGGTTAGCAACCCATTCCTGTCCTGTGGTTGCACCCCACCGGTTAAGAACCACTGCCCTAGAAGGCTCTAAAATTACTCTGAAAACAGAACTTTTAAAAGGCTAAAGAAAAGCCACAGTTTGATGACAGATTATGATTTTGCAAAGTCAGAGGTCGCTGACAGATTCAGTTTTAAAATCACTTAAAATCTATTGATAACACCTCAAATAAATCTCATAAAAAACAGCATCATCAGACACACAGGCTATAAAATGTGGATTCAAGTACTGTAATGGTGTTTTAAGATCGAATATGGAAAAGACTTTTCATTATTGTCTATATAGTAATACATACTTCTTTTTGTCTCATCTGTGCTTGTAAAAAGTGCTAGACAAATATCTTTAAACATGTCAATTCCCTTCAGTTTCCAAGAACTACACAAATATATCTAAACTATACAAGTGACTTTTTTACAAACGTGCCCTACGGAGTGCAAAGAATGCAACATTATTATTAGATGTGCGTAAAAAGAACTCACGTTATCCCTTTGATTGCATCATGACACGATCTTTACACCCCTAAATGTTTTCTTTATTTTGTTTAGATACCTGAAAAAAATCCACTTTATCTGTACCATCCAGATACATATTTTTCGTTTGGTGGCGGAGAGCATGAACCTATGTTGAAAATGTTCACGTCACTATTTGTGTGAGCTAAAACCTAAAATGTATGACAATGTTAAACAAGGTTAATGAGAAAAAGACTGATTCAAGATGGCTATCCTGATAACACATTCCTTGCTATAACCTCTAGCAAGACTCTCATGACTTTAATCTGACATCTGAATTTGTCTGTCACTGAGAAACTGCTTGAAAAGTTGTTTGGCGTTATTGAAACAACAAGTCCCAGAAATAATAATAATAAACTGTGAGGTGCCAAGACATTCCCCCACCCTGGTTCCCACCATGCAGCCTATAATACTGATTAGGCTTTGGCTTCCAAATGGGATAACAAATGTGGAACGTTTCACACCTTATAACGGTTACTTTGTTTAAACTAACATTTGGAAAAACAGTTTATATAATGAAAATATGTGACAAGAAAATGCACACAATGATGAGTTTAAACAACAATGACTGTGCCACATAAGGCATTGTAATAGTAGTAAATGCACAAATTGCACTGAAATGGAGAAATGTGTACACTTACAAGTGTCTGTTGCATATCTGATGTGTTCCCCATTGCATGTGCTGATGAAGAGCTGGACTTGAGAGAACAATGTCTCAAAATCAGGTATGTTTGGCATGGTGAACTTTACAAATCTAAATGGCCAAAAAGAAGTTGGTTATGCTTGGACTCCTGGAGTAAGCCATGTACAATTTAAAAGTCTCTCCAAAATACTTAATCATTTGTATAGTACTGAATAGCTTCGTATAGCATCATAAAAGTCTCTGTACAGCACAAAAGCCAAAAGCGGAATGACCTTAATATACAGTGTATGGAAACACCCATGTGAAAATTACACAGTTTTGACAATTTGGGACAAAAGCTGTGGAAGAAAAAGGAAACCTTTTATGTCATGCCATCAACATGGTGACCATTGGATGCTGCCAACTTGGATTCCAAATCACTTTTTCAATTGGAAAAGTAGGTGTGACACATGAAACTGGTCGAAAATTCTGGTCAGAAAACCCATGCTTATCAGTGATGAAGGACTAATTCATCCTGACCTTTCCTCATTAATTGAAAGCTAAGAGCAGACCATCAAGAAAGTCTGCTAGTTCAAGACTAGTTTTGTATGTTGTTTTCAGAGAATGTATTATTTCCCGAAGACAGTGATTAACGTGGAGTGGCCACTGTCAGTCACCTGTGAAAATACAAACTTTTACTCATCTTAAAGACAGAACTGTTAATGTTTATGTTAGAACTCAGTCAGATGTTTTGGAAAGTTAATTTTGTTGGAAGCTAATAAGGAATGATGAAAAAGATCCGTATGGCCAATGTTCTGGTTTTATATAAAATGACTGTTTGCACTTACACCAATGTAAACACGAAGGATGAATCATTGCTTTTCCCTTCTGATTTCTCTACCAGTTTGGTATGTCACATGTGTACCATGGCTTTTGAAAAATTGACATTGAATTCAAGATGGCCACTAAGTTGGTGGCCTGGCAAAATACAAGATGACTTAGTAAGAACTTAGTGGGAAAATGTATGAATTTCTTCTCATTTTCATTTACATTTGTGGCATTTTTTTTATTGTTAATTACAGCCTAATATTGGCCTTTATACTCATATTACAGAATCCTGCAATATACAAATGAGCACTACAACAAAATAAAATGTTTCTATAGGTCTTAGAGAATATAGGTCTAAATAGAATAATTGTAGTCTAATTAAATGGCCAATCATGGTAAACAATATCGTATAATATACTGCAAGGCAAAACAAAATAGTCACATTTTGAAAATGGTTAGACTTACAGCACAGCCAGCACTCCGAGCGAGTGCTCTTGTACATCCAGGGCTCCTAATACAGTGTCCAGATGAGAGAGATTCTTTGCCAGCAGTTCACCGCTGTTATTGATCAGCTCACACAGCTGAGTCATTTGACCTAAAAAACAGTACAAATTCATATAGAATCAGATGGGCAGGAGCAATGCTACAGCTTGGTGTAAAGTGCTATATGTTGCGGTCATAGTACACCAGTGCCAATTGTGCACTTTGCAAGCTATGCCGCATTATTATAAGTAGTTTTTTTTTTAGCATGATCAGCTATAACCAGTGGTCTAATCAGTCTGACCAATTCAGTCCTGGTCACAAACTTGTCCAGCGTGCAGCAGTTGGACAAACACAGCCACACATGAACAGCACATTACTTTGGCTAACTTTAATTTAGAATGCAGTTTATATGTGTAGCCTAATGTGCTTTAAACACTCAAACACTCACCATTTTTTTTTTTTTTACAAAACCTGCTGCTAACGAGGGAGTGTTACATTTAAGTTGTGTTTTGAGTGCTATTACTCTACTTATATAGTCTTTCTCCATTTATTTTGCTTTTGCAATACAGGCAGAGCAAAAATAGGTTGTGGAGAAACAGCACCAAAAAACAAAATTTTAAGACATTTAAAACAGCATAATCCCGCTAAATATGTGAAGTTTGACAAAGTTAAGAAAGGTAAAGTGGTTAAAACTTAAGCACAGAGCCAGGAATAAGCCAGCAGCCCCTGCTAGCTTACTTTAGCAATGAAACAGTTTTCATTACAATGAAAGCTGAACTAAAATGTTTCTGCATGCTGTCATTTGTAATACTTATTAATTAAGTTTTGTTTTTTTTTAAAGAAGAAAGAATTGTAATTGTCCAAGAAAATTGCCCTCGGTGCATTTTTATTAAACCTATATATATATATATATATATATTACTATTTTACATTTCATTATATGATTCTAATTAAATAGGAAATATTTTTAAATATGAGAAAGTTGATATAATAGTTGTATCAGATAAAAGTGGTCTTTCTTGTGGCATACAGTATATCATTATAAGGATATTAAAGGACCTATATTGGGTTATGAAATTTTGGTTATGTTGCATAGACCTACTGCACAGTGATGCAATTAAAAAATTTAACCCCAGGCGTCCCATGCAATCATATTCTTCAGAAATCTTTGGATATTTTCCACACTTACAGTATTCCTTTGATCAAGAAAATCGTTTGTTTTGTGTCACTAAACATTTTAATTGTTGGTTAATGTCAAAACAATAACTTATACAACAACATAATAAAAGTAATGTGGATACAGAATTCCCTAACCTTCACAGGTAATAATGACTGATAAACAATACAGAAAATGAATATATTAGTAAGAGCAAAAAGAATTATGCTGATTTTTGTATTATTTACTAATGAAAAAAAACCATTATACTCTGCCACAAAAAGTCCTGCATGTTGTTTGCGTATTAAATGTATAAAATACTGCTTAAAGTACTGCATAGTCATGTTAGAGAAAAGTACAAGCAATTGTGAGTTAAGGATTTTGCTCAAGGAGCCAACTGCAGCAGCTTGGCAGAGATGGGATTTGAACCTTCTGGTCCAGAGTCCTGTACCTTAACCGCTAGGCTACCACAAGCCCAGAGTACCACAGTCGCTATATTTAATGTTCGAATGAACAAACTTTATTTTTGTGCAAATTTCAATCTCATTTGAATTTAATGCCTGCAACATGTTTCAAAAAAGTTAGGACAGTGACATGTTTAACACTGTGTTACATCACTTTTTTTTTAACAACACTGAATAAGTGTCTGGGAACTGGGGACACTAATTGTTGAAGCTTTGTAGGTGGAATTCTTTTCCATTTTTGCTTGATGTACGACTTCAGTTGCTCAACAGTCCAGGGTCTCTGTTGTTGTATTTTGCGCTTCATAATGCGCCACACATTTTCAACTGGAGATAGGCCTGGACTACAGGCAGGACAGTCTAGTACCAACACTCTTTTACTAAGAAGCCATTCTGTTGTAACACAGGCAGAAAGTGGCTTGGCATTGTCTTGCTGGAATAAGCAGGGACGTCCCTGAAAAAGACGTTGTTTAAATGGCAGCATAAGTGGGCACTAACACACCCCCATAGCACCAGAGATGCTGGCTTTTGAACTTTGCGCTGATAACAATCCAAATGGTCCTTTTCCTCTTTGGTCGGGAGAACACGACGTCCATGATTTCCAAAAACAATTTGAAATGTGGACTCGTCAGAACACAGGACACTTTTCCACTTTGTGTCAGTCCATCTCAGATGAGCTCAGGCCCAGAGAAGCCTGCAGTGTTCTGGGTGTTGTTGTTATATGGCTTATGTTTTGGTATGGTAGAGTTTTAACTTGCACTTGTAGATGTAGCAACAGACTGTGTTCACTGACAGTGGTTTTCTAAAGTGTTCCTCAGCCTGAAAGTCACCATTTGACTTACCTACTTACCTAATGTAGCATGAGTATAGACAGTGACATTTATTTATGAATGATGAATATGTAACACCCACTTCAATGTGTCTTGAAGGGTCCAGATCACTATGGCCAAGCCCTCGTTTGAGAAAAGCATACTGGTCAGATTTCTTGCCTGTTTGTGCCTAGACTCACACAAGAGGGGTCACACAAACAGATGCTGTAGACAGGAGTCATTCTAATTCTATTCAGTCAGATATTAATCCTTTGGGGTTTTTTTTTATTTTACTTTATTTATTTAATAAATATTTGTATTTTTATAATATATTTATTTTATTTTAATTTATAGAATATATTTTACATACACCTGTTTGTTAGCACTTCTCTGGAGGGTCAGAGAGACTGCATGCCACTGATTACTGCACTAATAGAATAAACATAGGTTTTTCACTAGGACATATTGTTTTCAAATTTCTTTAATTTTTTAATCAATTAATTGACAATTGACAATTAATTATTATCATTAATAGATATTTTTTATTAATTATCAAGATTCAAAGTACTGGGAGCTTTAATGTACTCCTCGTAGATTATAAAACCTTTGAATATGAAAAAGAGCCATTAACCTTGGATGAGAAAGCAAGATGGCGGACATGTTTATGGATTACAGTTTGTTTGTGTCCTTTAGTTTCAGTCTTTATACGCTTCGATGTATTTCTGTTGCACTCCTGCTGCCTTCCTTATTAATTAAGTGTCTGTGAGCAATTTTATTTTGCTTTAGCTGCCATTTCCACATAAACCATTGTGTGTGCAACAGAGGGCTGGGTGGGTCAAACGAAAGCATGTTTTAATATGAATAGAATCGATTGTGTGGGAAACCACATACCTAAACCACATGCTAGGTGTTGTTTCTCTGTAAGAGTTCACAGCATTGCTCTCATTATTCTAACTATAACAACTCACATGGTCGGTCGGGGGCAACGACTCAATCAATGTATTGATAGGGTGGATCAAGGACCCTCAAAACCACCTCCAAAGTAAAAGTTAAATAGTGTTAGGGCAAAATATCCCGGACTCCATATCAGCTTTTACAACTGAAGTAGCATTTCAGATACAATGTAAAACATTGTCAAGAACTAAAAAGTCATCAAGCTTCAACTCAACATTCAAGCTGTACTGTTATGATCATGCAAGTTCACCCTAAACCAAATCAGCAATAACCAAAATAATTCAACTTGGACCAACATGGAACTTGTAAGTTCTCAGCACCAGGGCAGAAGACCAGCAACCAAAACACACCATACTGATCTTTGCAAGGTAGACTGTGTGACATGTTTCGATTATAATCTAAAGCATTGCAGTTCCTCAGATCCTTTTTAATGCAAAACAATGTTTCTCTGTGGGTCTAAATGCCTCATCGACATAATTTTTCTGAGCTTTAAAACAAAAATGTTGAAAATCCCTGCTTTAGTAAATATAGCGTGTGCTTAACAAAACAGTCGCTTTGTAAACATACCATAACAAATTTCTGCAAAACCTAAACGTTAAAACCTAAAGGTTATGAATAGTTATTGGTGAATGAATGAATGAATGAATGAATACAGAGAAGATATGAGTAGGTACGGAATCCACACAGAACTGCCCTTATTACGTATGTTCTACAAATGAAAAATGAATTCAAACAAAATCTGCCAGGTAATAAATTGATTATTTTCATTTGTTTTTAACTGTTACACAAAATATCATTTCGTAACAACATACCTAGCTTTTACGAGCTATCGTATTTAATCTAAACTAGCTAGCTAACAGACTGGCTGCTTTTCCCACCCACATTCAGAAACATCCCGCCTTCTTTGTTGTGATTGGCCAAACACGTCATATTCACAGCCAATGGTCCAATCAGTTAGCTGTTTCACTACTCTGTTATAACCACAGCGTTACGCAGTCTTCGCATGTCGGTGATATACGGGTGGGTTAAAAAGATCGCGCAGTCTAGCTACGAATCAAGAGTAATTTATTACCCTATTTCGTGTAACAATACATACCTTGAACAGATAGTTGTCGCACATTGTTCACAAACTGTTCCAGAGCTGAAGCCATGATTCTGAAAGTCTACGTAAAATCTTGCTCACAGCAATACTTTTAAAGTTTAAAAGAAAAAACTGCAGCAAAAGACAGCGCGGATTTGGGGCCTCAGTCAACAGTGACCCAACTATCGCGATAAGTGAACATCATAATCGACTCTACGAGAGCTGCCGGAAGTAGGTGAGAATGTTCCACTTCAGGTTCATTAGAGTAGGAACAGAATTGGGACAAAGCGCCTTTCGAGAGCTGAGTGAAATGAAATGTCCACTGGAAAAGATTGTGACCCGACGCGTTTTCCTTTTCATCAGCGAAAGGTGTATCGTAGGGCATACACACACAGTCACGCAGTAAGGGCCACTTTTAGAGACACCAATTAACCTAACACGCGACATGCTTGGATTGAGGGAGGAAACCAGAGTAAACCCACGCAGACAATGGGAACCCAGGACCTTCATGCCACTGTGCTGCCCTACACTGTTAATCATGTACATATTAAAATCCAAAACAGCAAAGTCTTTAGTTAAATCAAGATATATATACTTTAATTATAAGTAATTAAAAATGACAATAGGTGAACAATAAAAAACACTTGTTCTCAACCATGGGGTGTGCGAGCACAGGACGGGAAAATCACAAACTAACTAGCAGGTTTGGCATTTACCAAGCGTTTGCAAATTTTCAATATGTGCAAAGAAAAACGTGACTGGAAAAGTATCACATGAATAGTTTTACACCAGGACGAGGTGCAAATGTTAAAATATCTCTGAAGCCAAAATGTGGAATTAGGTGATGAAAAAGGGTTTTCGATTGATCGGTGACATACATGCTGTGATGGGTTTCACATGATTTTTGTTCCACCTGATCAGACCAAAAACAAACATTTAGATATGATTTAATAGCCAAGTCCACTGTAATTATTTGCTGTTAAAAGTGTATTGAAGACCTGATTAAGTGGATAAGTGAATGAATGAATAAATGAATGGAAGAGGTGGGATGTGTTATTCTGCCAAAACAGTGGTTCTTAACCAGTTTGGACTATTATAATAAAAAACCCAAATTTAATAGTTCATTTTAATATGGAGTTAAATTTAAATTTAGAACCCCTTTAAAACCCATTCTTGCATAATCAGTGCATGAAGTTGATCACAGTTTCTGGGTTTTGGTTTGTCCATCCTCTTTTTGAGGATTGACCTCAGGATCTCAATGGGATTGAGATCTATGGAATTTCCTGGCCATGAAGGCAGAATTTCAATGTTTTGTTCACCGAGCCACTTGGTTATCACTTTTGCCTTGTGAAATGGTGCTCCATCCTGCTGGAAAAAGCATTTTCAATCTCCAAATTGTTCTGGGATTGTTTGGAGAAGTTGCTCTTGGAGGATGTTTTGGTAATGTTCCTTATTCATGGCAGTGCCCTTAAGCAAACTTTGGGTGTACCCACTCCTCTGTAAGAGAAGCAACCCCACACATGTATGGTCTTGGGATGCTTCACTGTTGGCATGATACAGGACATGGTAGTGTTGCAAACAGGCTTCATCAGAAAAAGAAATACTTTACCCCAGTCCAATCCCCATATTTCTTGCAGCATGTCAGTTGGTTCTTGATGTTTTTCTTGGAGAGAAGTGACTTCTTTGTTGCCCTTCTTAACACCAAGCCATCCGAAAATAGCCTTCATCTCCCTGTGAATTCAGATGCACTTACACTTGCCCTCTGCCATTCCTGAGCAAGTTCTGTGCTGTGACCTCATGGTGGTGACATTATCTCATAGCATCCTCTTTAGGAGAAGGTCCTGATACTTGCTTGACTTTCCTGGACGCTCTGAAGCTGTTTTTACTGCAACTGAACTGCTCTCCTTGAAGTTCTTGATGTATCGGTAAACCATGGAGGTAACCATGATTATCAGAATAAAACATACACTTTTAAAGCAGCCAGCCTGCTCTTCTAATCAGCATAACAGAGTGATGAGCAGATAGATCAGCTGTATTGTCCTTCTTAACCTTTTCCCCTGAGCTAACAAGATGATCATTAAAATGATATTAGCAGGTCATTTTCTAGGGCTGGAATGCAGTATTTTTGGTAATAAGGTCATTTTCATGGCAGGGAATGACTTTGCAATTCATTGCAATTCACCAAATAACTGTTCACAATCTAGAGTTTAATAAAAATTGTCGCCATAAAATCTGAACAGCAAACTTTGTGAAAAACAAATTTTGTGCCACTTTTGGCTACAACTACACCGGGCATTCCAATTGAAAATTGAGCACCTAAAATAATTCTCCCGTCCTCGTACTGTAAGGGGCCACTTGTATGAAGGTTCAGACCTGAAAATATAGTTGCAGACAGTCAATTCTTTGAGTACCTCTATGAACAAGAAATTATGCATTATAGTTTTAAAACACATTTTCTGCAGAGGATTCATCTGTCTTTTCTGTTGTTTATATGCTATGTTCATGGAAAGTTATCACAGATCACTTATTGTTTATGTATTGTAAAACTCTGGTTTCCTCCCACAATCAAAGACAGGATTTAGTTTAGTAAAGTGTTTTCTTGGCTTCTAAGACTGTATCAGTTCTAAGTTGCTCTGGATAACGGTGTCTTTGCTAAATATTTAGTTGTATATTATCTTATAAGGCCAATCCCAAATTGAGCAAGCCTAGGGCAACTGTGACAAGGTAAAACTTGTTATAAGGAAGAAACCATGGGAATGAGAAAATGGGAGAAGCAAGACTCAAAAATTGCCCCATCCTCATTGGGTGGCTTAGATGTTAATTATAGAACTGAGTTTGTAATAATAGTAATATAGAATAGCGTAACAAATATGTACATCAGCAATTATTGTAATTATGTATCTGATACACAGAGTCACTTTAGAATTTTGAGTCCTCAGCAGGAAGTCCTAGAAGGCATATCGTCCCCTTACAAATGAAGGATGAAAAGAGTTATTACATCATTGCCTTCTGGTGTGGCCCAGGCATGGTGGAACTGGTTTCTGTTGTTGGAAACTAGTAGAGTGATGAGGAAGTGTAGTGGAGCTGAAATTGGTACTGGAACATAAGCTCGGAGGTAAAAGAGAAAATGTAGTTTCTCATTAATTACAGAGTCTATAAAAAAATCACTGAAAGCTTTTCCCCCTGCTGTGACTTTTTAATTCTATGAACCAAAAGAAGTCCTGCACCTTGCAAATAAAATAAACAGGCTGGATTGTAACACTCTAAGAGTTCACTCATATAATGGGGGTTAGGCCATGTAGAGTTTTATATGTTACAGGAGGCATAACTGCTCACAAAAATTTGGAGGAACTTTTTTAAGCAATATATTTTGTAATCAATGCAGAATTTAACTGGTAACCAGTGTAGAGACGACAGAACAGGACTGATATGATCACATTTCTAGCTCTAGTTAGCTAAATTTAAAGTTAAAGTTCATTTAGAGATTCATTTAGAAGTTTCAAGTTCAAGTTTATTTATTTATATAGCACCTTTTACAATGGACTCAAAGCAGCTTCACAATATTACACTGTCCTAAAAGGCCAATCCCAAGTTGAGCAAGCCTAGGGCGACAGTGGAAA
>JAVSBV010023275.1:0-11979 GCA_033117975.1 Parotocinclus spilosoma | reverse complement strand
TGTGTGTGTGTGTGTGTGTGTGTGTGTGTGTGTGTGTGTGTGTGTGTGTGTGTGTGTGTGTGTGTGTGTGTATTTTCCAGTGAGGACCGGGTCATTGAGCACTATAAGAAGCTGAGTGGCCAATCCAGGGGCCAGGCTATCGTCAAGTAAGACTCTCACAACAGAAAATAATGAATTCACCCCAAAAAAATTTTTTAAGTTGGTGAATTTTTGGGAATTACATGAATTTATGCAGAAGATAAATCCAGAACTCCAAAAAGTCACAATAATACATAAACTAGGAATCCTAGGTCATACAACAGCTTGTCATTCAAGTTAAAGGTTGGGCTTTCCAAAAGAAGAAAACTTTTCTTCTTAAATCATTATGCTATTGATTTGGATAATCATTCTGATACTTCAGTCCAGCTTTGGTACATGACTGCTACCCTTGAATACAGTTTTGAATTCATTGTTCCCTGAATGTTTACAAGCTATATCTACAGAGTAGCCCCATCCTATGATGCTTTTCTATGTCCTCCATACTTTATCTTCTAGCCAACTGTCCGTTAGCTAGTTTATTCTGAAATCAAAGTACCAAAGTATTTCAGAGGTTTCAAACTCTTTTTAGTAGCAATATAGTTTTAATCTATTTAAGCACTTTGAATGACCGTTGCGTATGAAAGGTGCTATATAAATAAACTTGACTTGACTTGACTTGACTTTAATATTAATGACATATATTGTTGATGTCCAAGTTACAAGCTGCTGAGAGGCAGAAAACATCATAGATAAATAGACAGCTAAATAGACACATACATGTATACATACAAAACATAGACAGATAGATAGATGAAAGTAAGAAAGAAAAATTAAAGAAAAAGACTAGGAAAGAAACAATAGAAATAAAAGAGCATTGTTGATCATAAGTGGGAAAATATAGTGAACACTAGTAAACATTGACATTGTGAATTATTAGTTGCTACATTAATGTCATTATATGCAAATGTTAAATCCAGTACAATACTAATTTTACTAGTTTTTCACAGTGCAAACATATGATCATTAATGGCTATTTATGACAGGAGCAAAGATATAGCAATACCACATTAATACACAGTTAACATGTCAACTTTTGCATGTAAGTTACTTCAGTAATGTGGCTTTTCCAACTTGGCTTTTTTCTCTCCTGCAGTTATATGAGCATAGTGGAGTCACTGCCTACATATGGAATGCATTACTATGCGGTTAAGGTGGGTCTCTGCTTCATAAGTGCATGGAAATGCATCAGCATTAGCCTTAACCTACTCACACACACGCCAGTACTGTCCCTTATTTGACCCGGTTTGATGTGCCTGTCTTATGTCTATATGACTGTTATAGGTGATAATGCCGACCATTTTGGAATGATGTTGCTCTCATGCACCACAGATAAGCAGATTTAGCTGATCAGTCCCTCTCCCATCTCTCTCTCTTTCTTTCGTGCTCCCTGTCTCTATCTCAAACTCAGGATAAGCAAGGCATCCCGTGGTGGCTGGGCTTAAGTTATAAGGGAATCTTTCAGTATGACTACCAAGACAAAGTGAAACCCAGAAAGGTAAGCAGCACATCTTCATTCTTTTCTTTTGCTGTGTATTTGTCTACTTGTATGGTAAGTTTACTAGCCTCAAACCACATCACATGACTTGTCACAAGACATTTTATGGCTTCCACACGCAAGATTATTTTTAACTATGTTTGCTTGGAGAGAATGTCAGCGGGAGAAACCGGGAGCGGACGATTTTTTTTGGTACAACTAAAATCTGTATGTTGAACATCCCTATTTATGTTAAACTTTCTAAGCCAGTTTCTGACCAGCAAGCCAGCGTCTACAATATTCTCCTGTGCACAAAAGTATTCATTAAACCAACCATCACAGCACGCTATTACAGGTATTTCACAACTATTAGATTTCATCTTTTGTAAACTATTTATTACAGCGCATTGTGGGATTCTTTGAGTGTTTTCAGACACCACTACAAATGGCAGAACCACCAAAAATTGAGCACTATGTAGTAGAGCCGTAGTATTTGGCGGGGAACCGTTTTGGGCACAACTCTAGTGTTAATGAAAGTCGTAAAGGGAGTCAGAGGAGCCATAGCTCCATTTTTAGAGTGTTGAGATTTTCTGAACACTCAGAAACTAAATAAGGCTGCGAAAAGCACTTAAGAGCTCGTTTCGCTCCTTTCCACTCTATGAAACACTCTAAGCGGGCTCATCTTGCAAGCAACAATAAAAACTCCTATAACACAGTTGCAAATGGGTTCCTCAGAATTTAGCAGCTTTCAGAGATGCTGGGTATAGCTTCTTCATGAGGCAGACACAGAACAGGCTAGATGGCCGGAGTAGATGCTTCCCACCCCCAGATAGTCTCGGCACAGCCTTTGATCCCCATTGTGATTACTGCAATGCACTATTTAAGGATCAGTTGGGCCTACTAGCCAAGGTTTAGTACTTGCAGCTCGATGTTCCTGGGTCTACCCATTGAGAGCAATACATCAACATGCCCCAACAGTCTAGACTGCTATAAAGACTACTTACAATGTGGTTTATACAAATGAATGGAAATGAATGCCATGCATTTATTATCCAGTGTTCTTTATAATTAATTTGCATAATTTAATAATTTATACTCCACTGCTTACAAAAATTGGGGGATATTTTATATATTTTGTGTAAATACAAATTAGTTTGGGGAGCAGTATATTTTAATAGCATAAAACATAAAGAACATAATAATGTTAACATGATAATATTGTGTTAAAAAGCTGTGCATTTAGTTTTAAAATTAAGGAGCATTTTATTTGGTTACACAATTGTCTTACTTACTTTTGCTTATCTCAATTTCTTCTTCCTCACTAACTTTTACAATCTCTTCACATGATCTGTGAGTTGTAACATCCTCCAGTAACTAGCATTAAGCATTCTGTGACATGCCCCACCGTAACCTGTTCATTCGTGCCAGATAAGATTTGTTGCTCTCACTCATTGCACCACCCTGCCACCAGTTTTCCTCCTCAGGCCACTGTCTGTATATAATAACCACTGCTGTGGAGCACTCCACAAACCTGACCCAGGCGTCTTGACATAAGGATTTGCCCCCTTTTAAAGGCACTAAGATCTTTACTCCTGAACATTTTTCTCACATTCAACACGCCAGCTGCAAGGATCGACCGTTGACCTGTAGCCAAATATGTCCCAGAGCTTAACAAGACAAGGCATTATTTGTTATTTGGTCTGTGTGTGGTTTTAGTATTTTGGCTGATCAGTTTATTTCATTGTTTTGGTTTGGTTAACACAGCCAATCTGAATATCTGACTTGGAGCTTTGAAGGTTACAATGTCATAAAGACACACAGGGATATATATAATATATAATATACCGTACATGCTTTGCTGTCTTTTGCTTTTCTTGTTGTAAGGAACTTTTATGGACAATAATTCTGTTTTCATGTTGGTACTTTGGCTGGTTTACGCCTTTCACGGACAGCTGATCCTTAAAGTTTGCCATTATCTTCATGTTCTACACAGTGGACATTTTGCAGATTGTGAAACAAGTTAATTGTCCAAAATTAAGCGGTCCAAAATATAAAGACATTTTCATGATGCACAATACATACAATATGTTGGAGGTGCTATATATGAAAATGTCTTAATATTTAGATCTATCTTAGTAAAATATAAAGTTACATTAAATACTATGTAGTTGTAGCTAAAATATGAAGTGGAATTATATTCAAGTTTACAGAAGGCTGATCAGACCTTTTTGATCCACAGCTTGTGGACATTTGATGTCAGCATGCTGCCCTCAACCTTTAGCTAATGTTGTGACCAAGCTCTAGGAATAAAGACCTTATGGGGATATGACCTTTGACCTGGCTGGCCGCTGTAGTTAATGACCTCAGGGTTTCCCCTGAGGGTGAGGAAGGGTACAATGTGAGACAGAGAATCACAGACTCTAAGACAAATTACAATTCATAACTCTCGCACTTAAACTTTGGTATGGTTTCTGCACCAGAGTACCACTTTATCCCTTGTGTGTGTGTGTGTACGTGTGTGTGCGTGTTACAGGTTTAATTTCCCCTCAGTCTACTTCTAGACAGGGAGAATTAAAAATTTTGTGTGTGGTGGTGAAGGAAAAGTGCTTTAGTGCACTTTTTCCAAACCGCATACTAAAAATAGTGTTCGAAGCTCAGTGTCATCCAACCAAGCGTGAGGGCAAATGTGCAGCCCTACTCATAGTGAGCTGTTGCAGGCAGAGAGAGAGAGAGAGAGAGAGAGAGAGAGAGAGAGAGAGAGAGAGAGAAAGAGAGAGAGAGAGAAATAGAGAGAGAGAGGAGTCAGTGGGGGAAAGGCGGTGAGCAAGCAGAGTCAGGAAAGGAGAAGGAGAAATGAGAGAAAAAGAACGCGCAAGAGAGAGTACAGTCAGGGAAGGAGAAGCAGAAAAGCAGAAAGGAAAAGTCATGGCTTTGCAGAAATTTTAGACCGAGTTGCAAACGAAGCAGAACACACAATCACCCGCCGCTTGTTGCTGAGAAATCGCTTCACATAAGAGAGAGGTGAGTTGTTCCCTCATCCAAATAGCAGAGGTTTAAGTTTCACCTGGCCTGTATCTGATGTCGCTTTTCTACACAGTTTGGTGCACAATGCGGCTAAACTTGCTTAGTTAGTGGAATAAGACATTTGCACAACACATTGTTCTTAGTAAAGAAAAGAAGTTTTACCTTTATGTAAAAGTATGTAATTAGTAGCATTATGTAGTATTATAAAGAATAATTAGTACTAAATGTTTTTACTAAATGAGGGTTTTTCCCCTCATCATTACCAGATAGTTAATGGTTATGATTGTGTAATGTGATTTTAATCAAACTCATTGTATGGAATAAATGGCAGACACTGTACACTCATTGATCACTGTATTAGCTACACCTAATTGTTTCTATATTCATTGTCTGTTTTATCAGCTTTACAATTCCAGATAGTAGTCCATCTGTGTCTGTACATACTCTGTTAGTGTCCTTTAGTCTGTTCTCAGGACAGACAGATCTAATATATATACTGTTTACAAAAATTATATGAAATGAAATATCCCCTAAATATTGTGAGCAGTGCATTTGTGTGGTAGAACATTCTCAGCACTGCAGTGACACTAATGTAATGGTGGTGTATCAGTGTGTGTGGTGCTGGTACAATTTGATCAGATACAGCAGTGCTGCTGGAGTTTTCATACACTGTGTTCACTCACTGTGCAGCCTAATATACACATCTACCATATTGCCATAGTCAGCTTCAGTAGTTCGGTTGATGCACAGTTTGTGTAAGTCATCCTCTAATCCTCAGTGCTTACATGGTGTCGATTACAGGATACTGGTGAAATTGTTTTGCAAACGTTTTTGCACAGTAAATCAAGAAAAACTTGCATTTGGAAAAAAAATGAAATCATTTGAACATTCTCTCATTATGCTTCAATTCGTCAGCTCTTCAAAGTTTCTCTGTAGCGGTTTGGAACATTGTCTCGAAACTCGACAAACACACAATCACATCCATAATTATTCAGTCTGAGAGTAGAAGGAGCCAGCAACATCTTTTTGTAAAGAAGTGGAAGCCTATGGTCATTGCAGTATATTTAGCTGTAGCTGTGGACTGACTGAGTCCTACATGGTTGTTTTGGTCAGTTATTTTATTGTTTGTTTCTTGCCACTGCTTTTGTGGATGATAGTGTACAAGTTCCTGAAAAACAATGAATTCCTTACAAAACCGCATATATACATTAATGTTCTCATTACTGTGTGCTTCACATATGCTAATAGTTATTGAGTGTCTGCCACCCATAGAGGCATATGTGTATTAAACCTGGTGTACAGTTAAGTCAACCACATTGTAAAGCCGCAGACTTGGGTTAGCAGTTGGCTTTATTTAATGGGATTTAACTCTGTCCTGATGTGATGCTTCAGTAATTTTATTGCACAGCATGTATTTCTGTGTGTTTATGAGCATAGGCCGCTCACTCCTTGGGAATTTGTGTAAAAGTTAAGTGATCATTTACAGTCAGACCCTCTATCTCCCATTATCAAGAATCAGAGTGTCAGTTTTGAGGTATTTGTAACGTCTAAACTTGCTATCCAAACCATTAACCCAATATAAAAAGTGACAGTTGGGAAAATAATGGGTGTAAATAGTATTTTGAATGTATTTTTACCTCAAACTCTTGCACACCGTGCATTTTTATGCATTGGATAATTATGGAGTAAGGAGGTGTATTTTGTATATTGTGACATTTAGATTTTAGAGGAAATGCCCGTGAGGCAGTACAGAGTATGAACGTGCAACAGCGGTACATGTGATTAAGGAGACCAGCCCACAGAAAAAAGCAAGCAGGAAAGCAAGTGAGAGTCAAATTTATTTCAAATAAATGTGATGAGGAAACCTTGGCAGGACAAAGATTTACAATCAACCTAGCTTTTAAATATAAGAAATAAATAAATTAGCTAAATAATAAATACATAATAATAGTTGAAATAATCAGAAGCTAAATAGGACATTTTAGATAGAGAGCATAATGCAATATATAATAAATACATATAATGCAATAAATTATAGATCATATATATTCCAGTAGTGTATATATAATAAACCAAATATTATAAACAGGCAATATGACTGAGTCTCTGTGTTATTTAGTCCAGTACTGTAGTAGCATAGGGGACTTTACTGCATGCTATTTGCCATTGTTGCTTATTGCAGAATTTGATTTCTCAATATTCATTTTTAGAGTGTTATTTGTTGTAGTGGATTCATTATTTGAATGGACTGGGGAGATTAAAATACCTCATATATTATGGTGGAATCAGGTAAATGATTCTTGGATTTTGGGATATTTTGAATATTATTTTAGGTAAATTATTTTGGTTTCCTCTTCCAAAATAACTAAGCAAGTACTTTGTCTGCTGGA
This sequence comes from Parotocinclus spilosoma, assembly GCA_033117975.1. NCBI lineage: Eukaryota > Metazoa > Chordata > Actinopteri > Siluriformes > Loricariidae > Parotocinclus > Parotocinclus spilosoma. The sequence continues at coordinate 5,013 of JAVSBV010023275.1, read as the reverse complement.
GTGATGAGGTTTGGAATGCATTATTTTGCACAGTATTAGTATCAGTACTTTCAAGTGTAGATTTTTGAGTGATGAATGATCATTTCATTGTTGTTTTGCTAATACAATACACATCATATGTTATTCAAGTATGTCATGCAATTTCTCGTTAAATTGAGTTGTATATATTCAGGTGTGTTTTTGAGTTTTATTAAGGATAACATTTGTCCTATGTTCTAATGCTTAATATGTCCTGTCGGCTATTACATTGACCTCCTCACATCTACAATACTCATTATGAATCACACTTCCTGTACACTTTGTCCTCATGTTACTACGTTTCTCCAGAGAGTATAAAGCTGTACATACTTTTATCCATATAACGCTTTTATTGTTTGAGTAGACACTGGCCTGGGTGTGCTGTGCTATTTGGAGGTTTAATAATAGCGATAATAACAGCACACCCATGATATTTATGTGACAATGCTACAGGCAGACTCTAGGTCCCAGGTTTGCTCTTGTCTTAAGATTACTCTGAATAGCCAGACAGTGTCTGTTCCTCCCGCTCTCCTTCTTGACAGTCTATCTCTAGGAATTACTCACAATTAAAATGCATGTCAAGGGGAAATGGGAAGCCTGAATTCAAAGGCTACATTTAAAGCCTCACTTCACATATCATCCTGAATCATAACTTGCCCGTAACCTGCTTCTGTGTCTGAGTTATGTGGGATGGTATGTTTTATCTATGTTCACATTTCCCTTTTCTCATTGGTAGATGAGTTAGCTGACCTAAATTGACACTTGATTTTATGTCAGTGAGTGTGAAGCAATTTAATGGACTATCATCCTATCTAGTATATACTTCTGCTTTGTAAACTGTTCCATTGGGTCAGCAGTTTCTGAATGGGAAAGATGGTCTGAAGGTCAGTTTGATTCACCGTAGTCTATAATTTCAACTGAATTGCCTTTACTTTAATAAGACAGTTGCTGTGATTAGGGCTTAAACTGTGCCAATTACTTATTATTCCAGATCCTAACCCTTTACCATGGTTATGTAGTCTTTTGTAGCTATTCTGTCACTGAGCCCATTATAACTTTACACTTTGACATTTGGTATTAAGAGAAAATCTGTGTAATTCAGTTTTGCAAAATATGTTGTAATATGTGTTGTAATAATCTGCATAGTGTGTCTTTGTGTCTACCGTTGTGACATTGTTGAGAAAGAATAAGTAAAGATCGCGCTGCATATTGCACACTGCACAAAACAATAAAACTTGAATCTTAATTTCAACACTGTCCCTTACTTAACTGTAAGACCCTATACCTAGTTAACTAGTCCCTAACACTATCCCTGCCCTAACCCTATCTCTAATTATGACAGTGACCCTGACCTTAACTTGTCTATAATGCTACTGTTCAGCAGCCAAGAAACCAAGGGACTGTGAAGAAAATAGACTAGGAAGTAAAAATGAAAGGGGGTATTTACAGGGAAGAAACAGCAGGCTGTAATGGCTTAGCCTAATGTGGAAAGGGAAAAAGGTCAGAGGAGAGCCATGCTGGATGATGTGCTATCCAACACACATAATCCTGACTGTGTTATGAAAAACCTTTCTTTAGCGTCAATAAGAACAAACAAATTGTGATTCACCTTTATTGACATTAAAAATAGTATTATTAACATGATATAACATTTTAAACCTTGACAGCATGTTACAATATTTTTTTTTTTGTTTTGAAGCATTTCAAGAGTGCAAGAGTTTTAGGCCTTCATTACATTTGTTGCTTTAGCAATGCTATAATGATATGTTACTATTCCCATTAACTCCATCTTTCTGCTATAACAGAAGGTAGAGAAAAGGAATTCTGTACTGTTACTAACAAACGGATATCTTACCTGTCACTATTACCAGGTACTAAATGTGCATCTAAGTACATCTTCAATTTAACAGACACCCTTATCCAGAGTGACTTACAACTAATACAGTCCTATAAATTACACTTACTGTTACAGTATAAGCCAATCTGGATCTTGTTCCAATACCCAATAGTGGTAGCTTGGCAGAAGTGGGACCTTATGATCCATAGTCCAGTACCTTAACTGCTAAGCTACCTCAGTCTGAAGCTGGTCCTGGCAGCACCATCTTTTATGTCCTTATGAGTGTGGCTGCACTGTCTTTTTCAGAAGACAAAAAACGTGTCTATAGACCACCCAAGAGGAGTGAAACTGTTAAAATTATGTTCTCGGGTTCAGTGGGACTTTCAGATCCTGCGTGAGAATGAACTACACATCACCAACTGATGTTATGACGCCCGTAAAGCAACTTGTGCCAATTCACTTTCCATTTTTAATTCCAACTGCTCCCATTTAGTATAATGAGGGCCATGAGAGTGTTGGCAAACCTTGAGAGAGCGCACACACCCACATCAGATTTGCCTTCACCCGTAACCGCGCTAGAAGCCTATGGCTTATAGCATTGTACCCAGACGGCACTTGGTGTGGATAATATGCTCCAGCTCATTTGCAGTGCTAGAACTAAGTGTTTAGATGTCCCAGATCATTCAGGCTCTCTCTCTCTCTAGGTGGGAATGATAGAATCTGAGAGATGAAAGCTGCTGAGAAAGTGTTGAGGTCAGATTTGTTTTTGGTCCCGGGGGAGCATCGGAGCCCCTCAGAGAGCTGAATGTGTTACATTTTAAAAACTCCAGACTGTCCGCTGTGCGTCAGAAATGTAGTGGCGTCGTGTAGATGATATATGGAGAACAACTTTGTGTGTGTGTGTGTGTGGTGTGTTTGACATGGTACCGTTCCTCCCTACTTCCCTCATCTGTCCATTGTTTTCCCAGGCTGTTAACATTCTTAAGCTTTTTAAAGCCAGCCTCCTCCTACCTCCTGATCTTTTTTCACCAGCTCTCTCTTTTCCCCTTCCTTTTTATCCCCCCTTTCTCTTCTTTTTATCCCACTCTCGATTTTCCTTGTACAGCCCAAAACTTGCCACTAATGGCCTTGTATGCAGTTGGTTTTTACAGAGCTAAGTGGAATAATCTGTGGAATTCCACCGGTGGAATCTGAAGGATGAGAATATGACGAATTTGATCATTTGGCAAGCGCAGAGCTGCTGCATGTGTTTTCCGAAGCAAATTTAGTCTGGAGAACTTAATGTAGAGACTAATCGTATTTGTAAATTCATCCCAGTTAATGGAAAATGCTTTTTCTCCATCTCTTATTTTTTGTTGTTGTCTGCCATCTATTGAGGCCAGATTGTGTATGTACTAAAGCCGACAGTATGTGCAACTATTTCGCTCTTTATGGGGCTAAGAAAGTACAAACTTTGTCATTATTATTTGTGAAGGTAACATTAGGGTGCTTGAATGGATAGAGTGCACATCTGGCTCACCAATACAGACACCTAGGTATAAGCCCCGGCATTACTTTCCGGACAAGTGTTAAATACAGACACATTTTATATAGTGTCTAAGTTAGGGGAGGCTGGTCCACTACGATAGACTGGAATCTGCATCCATGGCACCAGTGATAGGCACCAGTGTCCCATAATCCTGAATTGAAAAAAATGGGGGTTGAAACATGAAAAATAAGTAAGTTGTTACGAAATTTGGTGGTTTTTTTTGAAGGACCAAATATGCGGGATAGACGTATCCCACGACGTATAATAAAAATGGGGAAATAATATAGAACAACTGAAAAGGGATGAAGAGCAAAGGCTCCTAACACAAAAAAAAAACAAAAGGAGAAAGGGACGTGCCAGTGTTGCATCCCGAGCGGGAGCAACGCGCAAACTGGTCGCGAGAGGGCGCCAAAGCACCAATCGGGGCAGGTGTGCAGAGAGCACGGTTTGGGACGTCTCCCAAATGGCGAGGCACGGATGTAGTCCAAAAGCTTTACTACTATCTCTACGGAACTTTGAAGGGCGCCGGTGGTCGGACCCGCGAACCGAACGGAGATAACGGAACCCTAACATAAGTAAATTTTAATTAGGATACAATTGCAGGAACAGTTGCAATTTGTCAGCTTGAGTCCTGCTTTCTGAAGAGGCTGGGGATCATGGGGAAGAGGAAGAGAAAATGAGACTGGGACTGTGGTGGCCTACAAGTTAAGGTACTAGACTTATGGAACATCTATCAACAGTAAGTCACACTGGATAAAGGATAGTATAGGAAACAGGAAAGGCCAGGTAAGAGGAGAATCACACTGAAGCTGGAATTCTGACCCCTACCTATGTCCCCTGTGACATGGTGCTCCTTTCATTTGGGAATTCCAGACCGCACACAACCCTGAAATAGATAAGGATGGCAATATGCTGGTGAATAGTAATCTTTAATAGATAAAAGTATGTAAGCATCACTCTTTCAGCCACCCGTTGCTCAGTTGTGGCTTTAAATCAAGTGTACAATTGGGTAGAGTTTTGCCTCAAATACCAGATCGCAATTTGTCACTCAACCTCAGTTGCCGACCTCACCAGCACGTGTCTAAATGAATTATATCTCCACTGTCATGTTTTAAAGTCTATTTTAATTAGCTGTTGTAGTGGCTAAGCAGGCCAAACACTTATTAGCACACATTATTTTGGAATGAGCCATCTAGGCGATGGTTATCCTTATGTATTTCTTCAAAAAGTATACTTTAATTCAAACAGTCAGTTAGTGCTGAGGTCAGTGTTAGGTGTAAGTATGGAGTTTGGAAGTTTTCACCGTGTTTGCATGGATTACACTGGCTACTCCGTTCCATTTCAAAGGGATGTTTTAGGTCAGTTGGTGTCTCTTAAGTGCCCCAGTATGAGTGACTGTGTGTGCGTGTGTGTGTGTGTGTTTGGATTGGATTGGTAGTTCTTAGACTTGGTTATAATGCTTCACCCTGTGCTGCCAGTTAGGGTCCTGCTCCCCACTAACCTGAATGATTGAATGTAGGCAGAGCTACATTCAGGCTACAGTAAAATAGTAATACAAGACTGTCTAAACTCTGTGTGTGTGTGTGTGTGTGTGTGTGTGTGTGTGTGTGTGTGTGTGTGTGGGTGTGTG
>JAVSBV010023264.1:0-11979 GCA_033117975.1 Parotocinclus spilosoma | reverse complement strand
TAAAACCACGGCTGCCCAAATCATGGCAGAATTAAATGTGCACCTCAACTCTCCTGTTTCCACCAGAACTGTCCGTCCGGATCCACAGGGTCAATATATACGGCCGAGCTGCTATAGACAAACCTTTATCTAAAACCAGGGGTTTCAGTTTCATTTTCTACCCCCTGTATATGTCAACAGGGAAGTAGTTTCACAAGGGAAACCCCCATTGAAGGGGCAACACCTAAGGGACAAAATAAAATGAAACTGCAGCAGAGTAATGCTAGGAAAAAAATATTCGACATTATCAGAATTTGACACATCTGATAATTAAGTAGAAGGTAGATAACTAAGTAGATGAAAATAAACAAATCAGAAAAATATACCCTGTAATTTATTTGCTTATAAAAATGATTTGATGTTACAGAAAGTATGGGATCTTCTAGTAGTTTATTATAGTACTAAATTGAAGTTGAACATCTGTTCAGTCAGCAGGATGGCCATTGTTACCTGGTTGACCAGAAGATCACTGCAGGGCAGGCATGTAACAGTCTGCAAGGTCCCAAAAAAAAATCCTGCCTAACCTCTAAGCAACTAAAATCATCTCTCACATTGGCTAAAGTAAGCATTTATGATTCGACCATCAGGAGAACACTGAACAGTTATGTTGTGCATGGCAGGATTGCAAGGAGAAAGCCACTGCTCTTAAAAAATACTATGCCAAGCAATAATGTGGCATACTGACAATCCAGGAGTGTTTTGCTAAAACGTAATGTGGGCAGGTGAGACGAAAAAAGGATTTTATTTCAATTAGAAGCCTCATGTCTAGAGAAGCATTGATAGAACAACTAATTCTGAGCGATACCATAATACACTAAAGGGAAATGTCAGGACGTCTGTCCATGTGATCAGTCCTAAGTTCTTCTAACAAACAAAGAGACTCAAGTTCATGTTTTGAAAGGGCCAAATGAAAGCAAGAAGGTCCCGGGTTCAATCCCAGGGTGGAGCATCCTCGGTCCTTTCTGTGTGGAGTCTGTATGTCCTCCCTGTGTCTGCGTGGGTTTACTCTGAGTACTCCGGCTTCCTCCCACAGTCCAAAGACATGCGTGTTAGGTTAACTGGCATTTCCAAATTGTCATAGACTTGTGTATGCAAAACACCTCAGCCGTGTAACTGGGAACAGCTGCACACCGGTACCAAGCCCGGATAAATGGGAAGGGGTGGAGAAAACAATGGCAAACTACTCCACTATCCTGCCAAAATACTTCATGGATCACATCGATGATCCATCAAGTGGCCGAGAGTCGGCTGTGACTGTACGGTTAATCCCATCCCCCAATATACTATGGAAGGAGGATTTCTCATGTGAGAAAACCCACCACCATTCAGAGCTGAATCTTTTACTGAGGAATGGGTTTAAATTTCTCCAAGCTGATGTGTAGGACTGATAATCAGGACCATAAAAATCCTTAAAGCTGCATAATATTGCAAACTGCATGAAGTCCATCAGTGTTTCTCATAACTAAAGGAAACGATTAATATAATTAACTACAGAGAAACCCAAGACGTCAGTGGGGCAGAATTGAAAAGGACAAAGGCCGCACTGGTGTGGAAGACAAGAACGTGAACCTGATAAGGCCAGAACAGAAACACATGGTCCTTCTGTGTTTCCAGTACAGCTGTCTGAACAGATAAGAACAAATGACTTTTAAAGCCTTGAGAAGTTCCTACGTGAGAGGACATGTCACAGCCATTTGTAAGTAACAGTAGTTATGCAGCAGGTCTCTGGTCAGTGTCATTATGTTACACATTGTTAGATAATTAGGAGTTTTGTGTACTTGTCACTATAGCTTTTTGTGCTACGTCACTTTGTAACAGTAGTAGAAACTATATATACAGAGTTTTTGGACACCAATTCTAATGAAAAAACAATCTAATAATAAGCAGACATTTCTCGATATTCAATTCTTCATTTATTCATTATCTTCCGCTTAATCCACATAGGGTCACGGACCCACCTGGACTGTGGGAGGAAACCGGAGTACCCGGAGTAAACGCGGAGGACATACAGACTCCACACAGAAAGGACCGAGGATGCTCCACCCTGGGATTGAACCCAGGACCTTCTTGCTGTAAGGCAGCGGTGCTACCCATTAAGCCTGGATATTTCATAGACAAACTCTGGCGGTAGAACTGGTTTTACTGACACCCCAGTGACTCCCAACGTGACCCGGTTATAGGTTTACACTTGCAATGAGTCAGTTCATCAAGGTTTCCCCTAAAGCGAAGTCCATTGAGAATTGCTTTGCAACTCTGAATATTTGGCTTGCACAAAACCTTGACCTCAACTCCACCTGACACCTTGAAAATGCATTGAAATGCCAAAATGCATTATTTTGTGAAATGATGTTAAATATTTTATAACATCAGAAGCTGATCTCACAGCTACAGTATGTTCCAAAATTTTGTGGAAATCACTCTTGGAAAAAACAAACGATGTAGCAAACGCCACACTGATACTTTGGGGTGTCCGCAAACATTTGTCTATATAGTGTGCATCTGATTATTAGGTCAATGTTATAATAAGCACAATAATCAATAATAATAACACCCTAAGGGAAATGTGTATGTTAGAACATAATAGTAAAACTTTTCTGGAATTCATATTTAGCACTCATATATGGATCATGGTGCTTTTATGGTGGAGTCTTTCAAAGTGTAGAAAGTGATCCTACCAGGGCACGGGCAGGATCTGTTTGGCTTCACTGGGGACATGTAAGAGATGTTTCAGCACGGATGATCAGTGGGCTGTGCTCAAAACAGAGCCGTTACTAGGATGTCATCTTTGGGTGGGCATTTGAGTCATTTAGGTGGGCAACAACAAGATATATGTGAGTGCTAAATATTAATTCCAGAAAAGTATATATGTTAATATTATGTTTTTAACGTACACATTTATTAACATTCACATCAGAGTGTTTATTATTATAGTGATTATTTTACATTTATGGCATTTAGCAGACGTTCTTATTCACAACTCATTTAATCTCACAATCCAAGCAATGGGTTAAGGGCCTTGCTCAAGGACCCAACTGTGGCAGCTTGGCAAAGGTGGGATTTGAACCCTGGTCTAGAGTCCAGTACCTTAATTACAATTAATACAGTCTTACTGACAAAGCAATTTTTGGGTTAAGGGCCGTGGCCTTACCCACTACCTTAACCACTAGGCCACCACAGGCCATTTTAATAGTGACATAATCATATGTACACTATATAGACAAATGATTGAGAACACCCCAAAAAAACCATTGGTACAAGTATGGCGCTACAACAGCTTTTGTTCCTTCTGAGTTCTTTCTTTTTTTAACATATATATACACACACACACACACACACACACACACACACACACACACACACACCCCATGGCATTTCAATATGCCTACAATTAAATTTAGTTTTTCTGTTTCTTTATATGGCTAAATATGGCAAAGAATTGGTCCTCACAAGATTTTTTCCTAAAAATGTTTAGGCAGCTCAATATGACATTGGTCCTAAATATTAGAAGACAAGAGTTTGTTCCTGCCCTTGTGCCAGAGTTGCTGAATGGACACTGGCTGTCCTGCGACCCCGTGTGGATTTAGTAGATTATGCTGAGTAGCATATAATTAATTTACAACAGATTATAAAACAGATTCAACTTAAACATGAGGGTGTATGAGTTGAGGGACCTCTAAGGTCTTAATGATCTTTTTAAACTGTTTTGATTAACAAATGTATTTAAAACTTTATAAAAAGACAAGAGACAGTGATAATTTTATTAACTCAAAAAGAAAGACATTAATATATTACATGAACACAACTTTCTATGTTTTTGCCACATACAAAGCTAATGAACAACAACCACGACAAGGGTATAAAAGAATAAGCTGTTCATGTCAGCTATTTCTCACACTCCCTTGGCAAGAGATAAGTAATAAAAGAAGACAGTTTGCACACCTTACCTACAAAAACAGTTGAACAATTATAATTGAGCTTTGAGTCATTTATTGAAACATATATAGGCACCATTGAAACGGTCAGATTTCTGCCTGTGCTGGCTGTTCAGGAGATGGTCAACCTGTGTAAAAAGGCCAACAATAGACTAATATGTGACTGTTTGGGAAACGTGTTGCGGGACAGATCGGTATTTTTTAAGGAAGCTAAATGTTTTGCATTACAACAACCAAGCAAATAGAGCCTTCCCTCGGTCTTTCCAACTACACCCCAAACGCTACCTGTTTGGAGGAATATTTTATTATTATGTACGAAAGCCACAGAAAACGCTTTTTTTTTTAGGATATAAAGTACTGTGCAATAGTCTTGTTGTTTTATTAATGGTATAATGACCACATAAAACAACTAACCGACGACTGGACCCAAACTTGGATGTGTCACTTAATAATACTTTTTCTCACTGATCTTCATTCAAATCGCTGTGAGCTTAAGAATATCGTAGCCTTTTTATCCTGTTCCCCTCCCGAAAAGAGGTTTCTAAAAAAATAATACTAATTAATCTTTTTCATACTTCAACTTGGTATCCTGATGAAGCTGCCAGATGATGCTGTTGCTAATGCTAGATGACACTAAACAGCCTATAGAAGTCTGATTTGTGTTTAATACTGCATACATACATACAGGGGTTAGAAAATGAAACTGAAACACCTGGTTTTAGATAAAGGCTTTGGCTATAGCAGCCCGGCCGTGTTTATTGACCCTGTGGATCCCGACGGACAGTTCAGGTGGAAACAGGAGAGTTGAGGTGCACATTTAATTCTACCATGATTTGGGCAGCCGTGGTTTTATGTTTTTTGAAAACAATCCGGGTTAGCACACGAGTTTCCTCTTGCGTCCTCAGTTAGCCCTGTTGGATGTGGTTGGTCATTCTTGGTGGTATGCTGACATTACCCTGGATACCATGGCTCTTGATACATCAAAAAGACTTGCTGTATTGGTCACAGATGCTCCAGCAAGACGTGCACCAACAACAACCTCTTTTACACTCTGGTATGCCACCCATAATGTTGTGTGCATTGCAATTTTAAGCAAAACTGTGCTCTTATCCTGCTAATTGAACCTTCACACTCTGCTCTTACTGGTGCACCCATCCCTGATTTATTCCTGTGGTTATAAATCAGCTACCTCCAATTTTTACATCAGATAAAGCAATTGGAATTAAATTAAGAAATACCACAAAAATAGCAGGATTAGCACAATAATCTGATTTCCCAGTGCATGTACACCCTTACTAATAAAATAATTCACATAAATTATAGAAATATTATATACATTGTAAGAGCTGATTAAGTGGTCCCACTCAAAGTGCTTTTTTAAAGCAAGTTCTCTTTTTTTCTTTCCATGGACCTAGTTGCTTGTTTATTGTGCGGGATCTGGCAACCCTAAATAAAATTCAGAACCTTTCTGATGAAAAAATATCCATCCTTATATAGAGAAGGTGGTGAAGTGAGTGAAACAGGTGCATGTCTGAAAAAGTCACAAGAAGATGTTTAAAGTTTACATCCCATCCTCAAGTAGAAATACGATTATAGTCATTTAATCCCAGATCTTCCCCATAATTGCATTACTCAATTACCCAAGTTTCCGGATCATGAAATGAATGTGAAAGCACTTACTGTCAGGAATTCCACCTTCGCAGGTCAGGATTTTATCTCTTCTTGTCAGATAAGTCAAGGATCAACAAGAGGTCCATTACATAGACATGGTAAATTATATGTGTATATGTGCTTTATGCCTTTTACATTCAGTTCATGGACAGCTGGCCATATGACACAACAGACGTAGATGGATGAGCCTCGACAGCAAACAGAGCAAAATGAAATTGGATGTCAGGATCATGGACAGAAGGAGAGATAGACAAGAGTAGGCAAGAATATCCTGGCATGCCCTGTAATTGGAATCCAAAATGAAACGGCTGTGATGCAAATAGGAAAACGTTGAGTCTGTGATATATACGAAAAATCATCATATGTGCAATTAAATACTCTTCCTTCCACAATTTCTGGGGCCGCACGAACATATGAGTATGAAGTTGTTCAACTTTTGGTGAATTAGCTTAATCTCTGAAAAATGAGAACTGGCAACCGTTAATTAAAGTAAATGTAGTCTATACTTCACTGCCTCCCGTCGCCAATATAAGAACACTTAATTTCCTCCTATAAGAATTTTTGACCAGTTCTTTTCACAAACTGTCTCTATATTATACAGGGTCTTGGGACCCCATGATATCCCCCCCAACCCCAACACAGCTTTTCTATGGGATTAGATCAGGGAAATGGGATGCAGAAGTTTGATTTTGTGTTGATCTGGACATATGTTTGATTTGTTTTCCTGCTGTTGTCTTGGCAGAAATGATTCACTTTCATTTGGCCCATGATGCCATAATCCTACCATTACACAGAATCTCATACCCTCCACTATACTTAACAGTGGGCATCAACGGTGATCTTTGAGGAGTCATTGCCTTTCTTACCATCCTTCTCATTGCAATGGGGGCAAAATAAACATAGGCATGTTTGTCCCAGATCCAGTTTTTCAGCTCTAGACATGACATCGTCCCTGACTGAAGGCGTGTTCTCTTGCCTTTTCGACGATGAAAAATGAATTGAAATGAAAATGAAAGTGAATTTGACCTCTGTTTTACCTCATATATTTATCTTACCCTCTTTGCCCCATTCCCCTTTTCAAAACATGCTACTCTTCCAAAAAACATTCCTGGTCAAGTAGAAGTACATTGCACAAGTCTAAGGGGAGATCCAACTACCTGTAAATACTTGCCACTGTAGCCTATAAAAGCTCTTTTTGTTTTTTTATATATATTTAAATATAGCATATATATTTTCTGTATTTTTGGTTGTATTTTAATAAATAGACTAGAAAATAATTGTGTTGCACAAGTGCCAGGACCCACCATGTCTTGGACCCGTACCCTGCCAGAGCCTTCAGGGTATCTAAACCGTGCCCGGACAGAACCGACTGGGTCTCGAACCTGGGCTCATTCAGAGCTATCATGGTCCCGGACGCACATCCAATCTCAGACCCTTGTCAGGCCAGAGCAGACAACACCGACACATCACAGTTCCTGCAGGGGCTGTATTTTCTAGTTTTATACTAATCAACTTTTAATCAAAAATCAAATATGAATAAAAAAAATCATTGCAATCTCTAGTGGTTCCAATGAAATTATTTCTTAGTGAGTGATTCTTTTTTCTTTACTAAATTTACTTTAATTAGAGACAAACTAATTCACCAACACAATCAGGTTTAGAAAAATCAGGGGTTCCATTAACTGTGGTGAATGACTCTATATACAGTTTAAATGCTTTGTATTATAGCAGCAGATGTATTTATTTCAAATGAAATGATAACAGCTGTACAAAGGAAGTCTTACTAATACCACCCCAACTTTCCTCATGCTGCACAGGGCCTGAAATCATCGCCGTGGCATACCACGTAACACACGACCAGTGTGCTCTGTTCAGCGACTGATTTGAATAATTCAAAGTTACAGACAGATTGCTCTAAATAGTACATTAATCTTGGAAATGTGATGGGCCTGTGGGATCCGGGTACGAGTTTAATAATTGAGAGCAGCAGCGTGGCATGGTGAGAGATGAGGCGAGGACGGAGGCCGAGCTCTGCAAGGCTACAGTTATTTTCTCTAGATGAGATTATTGGTCCACGACTCCCCCATGTTTTAGTGGTGACAGCACATCACAGGATGGCTTAATATATAATTTCATCAGCTGTAAGCAAGTACAGCTTTCATCAGTTACTCTCTTTTATTTATTTATTTTTGACTATTCGCAGAAAGAAGCACAAAGTTAAGGGCTGAAACTAGTGAGGGTTCAGAAGCAAATGAGGACAGTCATATTCTCAAACGAATTAGTCCTCGCGGCAGGGTGCAATTTAACTCCAGGTCATAATGATTTATTTAAGACACAAAGACCATGGTTCCGGTTGAAAATACTGCAGAAAAAAAATCATTTTTGTAGCAAATATTTAATTATTTTACTAGGGCTGTGCAAAAAAATCCCAGGGTGGCACGGTCTTTTCTGTGTGAACTCTGTGTTTCTTCCCCGTGTCTGCGTGGGTTTACTCCATGTACGAAAGATTGGCGCCACATCTAGGGTTGTTCCTGCCCTTCCGCTCATAGTTGATTAAGCATAAAATAATGCATGGACGGATTTTTAATGTTAAATAATCAAATTATTTTGTATTTAGTTCCAGGGTTGCCAGATCCAATTAAGGAATCCCCCACCTGCTCTACGTAAATAATACCAACTGAAGCGAAATATAAGAATACTCGAATAACTAAGAATAGTCGATCCTGGGAACTGTGTTTTTTTTCCACTAGCCACTCTGGGCTTGTCTATGCAGATAGACAATAGACTGATCATTAACATCTGCTTTCAGACCCATTTTCCACCCATGCAATGCAATGTTCACTGCACTGTACCACCTCTTCTCATTCTACAAATTCCTTTACACAAACTGCAAGTGTTTATGCTGCAGGAGCAGTTACTGAAACGAAGTTACTAAAACGGGACTGTGGTGGCCTAGTGGAAAAGGTACTGGACTGTGGACCAGAAGGTCCAGGGTTCAAATCCCACCTCTGCCAAGCTGCCACATTTGGGTCCCTGAGCAAGGCCCTTAACCTACAATTGCTTGGATTGTAAGACTGTATTATTTGTAGGTCGCTCTGGATAAGGACGTCTGCTAAATGACATAAATGTAAAACACAAGGTAACGAATATTTTGTCCAGGAGGTTTACATACTGTAAGTATGGATCATGATATACTTTGATATACTCTAGAATATTGATCCTGATGCCATTCTTCTAAGTTGAAAGCACACTGGTGTTAGTTACTAGATTACTGCATGAAGCTCAACATCATCATTCCTCATCTGTCTAGCCATCTCGTGTTCCTTTGCCAATTTGAATCAAATACTTCTCTTACCATTTCTGACATGGGCATACGATCCAAGCTCTCATCTGCTTTTCTCCATATCAACCAACACCAGGCCTGGAGAGGTTTGGTCTCATCACTTCTCAGCCTCACTCTGGGAGTGCCCCAGGAGTCAGTTCTTGGTCCCGTCCTGCTATCTTTATACAGCAAATGACTTGGTTCGGTGATTAGATCTCATGGCTCCTTGACACACTACTTCTTTTCGTTCATCCACCTCCCACGTTTCACTAAAGATACCAGTCTGTGCTGTTTGGTCTCTGCCTCTAAGAGCTCAGCTCCATTTTATCTATGTTCCTTGATCCGGAACGAAACCCCTGCAATAAAGTGGTGAAATAATGTTGTATTTAAAGAGCATCTGTTCTACTAAGGGCTGGGAATTTTAACTGTGTTGCTTTCACACCTATGACCTCACTATGCTATGTGCTATGTGCACAGAATCTCATGGCTGGAGGTGTGAATTGGCATGAAAGCGTCATTGTGGTCCAGCCTGATGCCTTGCTGAATGTCCTGTACATAAGGGACCGACAAAATACCTGCTCTATAAGCATATACAAAATGCACACGCCAAAGCTAAGGGCAGAAATTACCCCTAGACTGGGCCCTCTCAGTCCCTTACAGGGCACATGCATGCAGACTGTGTAAGGGGAGGTCTCACTTAATACTTGCCACTGTAGTCAATAGAAATGTTTTGGAATAATACATACAAATGTCCAATATTTTTCTGGTTGTACTCTCATAACGAGACTGAGAAACTCTTATACATCCAATGGTGTCCTAAGACTTTTGCCCAGTATTATATTCTTTGGGATGTATGCATGTTCACGGATCATACCATTCTAAGAATAGAAAGAAGTACAAATTAGAAAAGGTCACTGGAGGACAGACTGTATTAGCCTGAAGACTGACAGGTTGAGCCCTCCGGTTATGATAATGTCTCCTCTACAGCTACAGCTATGACCTTCTGTGTTTCTGTCATAAGCTGAGGTCTTCATTAGACGCTGATCAGGTCCTGCCAGAGATTTTGTACAGAAATGATGTCCCTGGATGGTCTCAGGTCAGCATTACAGCTGATTTTAGAGCATGGAATGGACAAGTACGTTTGTCCTGCCACTGGAAATATCACATAACCTGCTAGCTGGCTTTATCTAGCTTAATTCATACTTTGGTTACGTTTTGCAGAAGTTACTTTGGGAGGGATCACGTGACAGAAGTGTTAGATATAAAATTGTGGTGTAAATTAGATATTCCAGAGCCTGTATATAAAGGCAGGATAATAACAGGCCTACAGGGCCTTTGAAATAGTCACCCTTTTTTCTAACAGTCTGAAATGTAACACAATTAAAAATCTTTTTTCAGCTGTATTTACACATTTTGCCTTAGATCATTTTCACTTTCTTAGGCAAAACATGTAAACGAAGCTGAAATTTTTTTTTAACATAATTTAAGGGGCTTGAGAAAGGCAACAGTGCTAAAAATAAATGATGAATGAAAAACTATGATCATGGAAAACCAGATCACCCTTCTGATTTCACCCTTCCAGGGGAAGCCATTTGGTTCAGTTACAGTCATTAGTGTGTTTGAATATAAATACTGGCTTTACAAACCTAGAATGGAGAACATTCTTTCTTACAGACTTGTTTGAGTTCATGGTGAGTAGAAGTGGATTTAGATCAAGTAATAGACTTGGTCTCTGAAAAGACATACGGCTCACATCATATCTTTAAGTCAATGTGTTTAAGAGTCACTGTTATCCTCAGGTGTTCCTCCAGAACTTGGCTGTACCTGGCATCTGCCATTTTTCCTTCAATTCGGACCTATTGCCTCACTGAAGAAAACATCTTCAAAATGCACTGTGGCACAAAAATGCTTCACAGTGGGTAAAGTTGACATTGGATGGTTTGGTTTTCACCACAAATTTCAGTCCATAAACTTCAGTCTTGGTCCCATCCGACCCCACAGGGGATCAAATGATTCTTTTTCTGAACAGGCTTTTTTGCCATACTGCAGCTAATTTGTGTAATGTGTGTGCGCTCTGGAATTATACAAGTGGCTGTATTTTGGTCATTTCAATAACTATTTATTAACTAATTAACTAATTAATGAATTTTTTGGCTTAGTGATGTTAGGCTTATATTATGTAAATACAGCTAGAGAAATAACAATAATAAAGCCATATTGACTGTATACCATATTGTACTTTATACGTCTACATTTTCACATCAGAGGGAGTTTGTGATCACTGATCACAGACATTAATCGAGGCGAGTGCCGTAGATCATCACAGCCGTGATGATATTTGCAATAATATGACTCCAAGCATTCTATTGCTTGTATGAAATATTTTAAGATTTTGTACAACATAATAAATCAACGAAGCCCAGAATTTGATACTGAATATCTAACATACATATGTGTGTGTATATATATATGTGTTAAGTGTTATATATATATAAAAAAACATAATATCTAGTCTTAATACTAACAAGATCTTCCAGCAAAAAGTAGGACCACAACAAATGAGTTCTTGCCATGCAGCAATAACAATTCCATACAAACAAAAGCTATACAGCTAAGTACTTAGTAACGACACTAAATATAAAGTGTAAATAAGTCAAAAGGAAAGGAAAAATGGCAAAGACCAAAAATGAAATGATTTGTTTAATATAAGGGTTATTTAATTATTTTAAATCAGAAGTAAATCAGAAGTAAAACATGTTTTACATTGACATATTTAATATACAGTGTTCTCTCGCCACTTCATGGTTCACCTTTCGTGGACTCGGTGCATCTCGAGAAAAAATATGAATGGAAAAAATATATTGCGAACTTTTGCTGTTTTTCTAAAATATATATTTAAAATATATATTACCATTTATTAAATAAATAAGACAATATGAATTCTAACAATAAAGGAATGTTATAAATGATAAAATATGAGGATTTACAGTAAATAGCTGTTGTATCTACACAATG
>JAVSBV010023253.1:0-11979 GCA_033117975.1 Parotocinclus spilosoma | reverse complement strand
AACCCACGCAGACACGGGGAGGACATGCAGACTCCACACAGAAAGAACCCAAGCCGCTCCACCCTGGGATTGAACCCAGGACCTTCTTGTTGTGAGGCAGCGGTGCTACCCACCGAGCCACCGCCCTGCCCGAGTGCCCAAGTAACACCACTTAAATATCCATTATAGGTTCTTTGTATGGCTAAACGTATTTAGCATCACACTAACAGGTTCATAATATGAAGCCTGCAGGCTTGGATCATCAGTTTAAGGACACATCATACCTGGTGTTTGGTGGTCTCTGAATCGTCTGGGATCTCATGTGATGTTGCTTCCTTGTTGGAGACTAATTTGGACTGGTCCATCTGATAGATTAGAGGAAGGATCATTTGCATATATTAATGGGATTTATCATTTAACAGGAATTCAGAATAACCTTGCTGATTATTTATATAAAGCAGATGGGTCATGTGACTGATTTTACAGTGTTATCCTTCAGCACTTGTTATACTGTAGTATGTCAAAGTCAGATTTATTTCTATAGTGCTTTTCCAATGGCACATTGTTTTAAAACAGCTTTATAATTTTATATTATATCCTAATATCTAAGTTCACTCCCAAATTGAACAAGGCCGGTGTGACAGTGGAAAGGAAAAACTCCTTAAACGTTGTAAGGAAGAAACCTCAAAAAGGGGGGGGGGCATCCTTCAATTTATATATATACAGCAATCAGTCATGCTATCAAAACCACTGAATGGTAAAGTGAATAATATTGACAGTTTGACACTGCTAGGGCAATGCTCTGCTGGGAAACTTTGGGTCCTGGAATTCATGTTGGTGTTACTTTGCCACGTACCACCTACCTAATTGTTGTTCCAGACCAAGTAACCTCCTTTATTTTACCAGTATTACCTAATGGTCATTCAGGGTGTTGACCTGGCCTCTGAGTTCCCCAGATCTCAATTAAATCAAGCACCTGCGGGATGTCCTGGACAAAGAAGCTCAATCTATGGATGCTCTGTTACCTTAAAATACTCCAAGCATCTGGTGCTAAATTCTTTCTGATAGATACCACTGGACATGTATGGAGGACTTTCCTTAATGGGTCAGAGCCACAGCACCACGACGGTGACCTACACTACACAATATTTGGCAAGAGGTTTGAATTCTGTGGCTGAATAGTGTACATCAAATTATACACTGCTCACTAAAATTTGGGGATATTTAATATTGAAAGTACTTTTTGTGAGCAGTATATATACATGGATACATTATATCCCCTGTGTATATATATTATGTCCCCATGTTCTCCTGTTGTATCCCAGAGAACACAAAGTGCAGGAATAAACTTATTATATAGGTGCTGCCTGCCTGATGCAGGGACTGGAGAGGAACCCTATCTGGGAAAGCTGATCCCCCTTCAGGACTAGCCATGCCTGCATACAATACTCAACACAAGCACCAACTGGTACTCGAACCTGGGTAAGCATTTTGGACTTCTGCAGTATCCAAAAACCTGAAGGGTTTAATGTTACAATAAAGGGTGTGTGGTTCTAAATTAAGGCTGTATAAGGGGCAAACCGACGATTTGATCAACAGTTTGGTATATTTACGTGTTTTATAGCTTTATTTAACGAAAGAGAAGGTTTATTTGGTTATTATTTGGTGTGTTTCGCTCCATTTATTCGTCTAATCTGACAGGCCACAACGAGACTGCAGTGTGGTTTATATGCATTTAAAAACACATTTGCAAAATGCAGGGGAAGGTAAGTGGACTGTTATCATGTTCAATGTATGATTAATTTTACAACAGGCTGAAGGTTTGCACTTTAAATTGTAGTATTATTGCAAGTCTATAAATAAATAAGGATCCCATGGAAAATGATCGTCCATATACAGATTCTACATAAACCGTAAAACAAATGTTGCGTCACTTTAAAAAACGTACAGCATTTGGCACCAGTAGTTTATAATAGCGGTTGTACATTTATACAGTGCGATATTTAAACACGGCTGTAGCGTTGAGTATCCAGAAATATTCGTTGTGGTGTTGAATTATTCTGTTGGGGGGAAAATCACGTAGTAAACGCTTACATTATTAATGTTGCAATGTCAGTCGGTTGCCAGATCGCTCCAAACAAAACGGATCGACCTCTTCAGGTTGATAGTTCATAGTGCACATTTCATCTATAGTAATATAGTAAATCTATAGTAAAGAGATTTGTAATGGCAGTAAAACTCTTCCATATAAAGCACACCGGCCCATTCCTGCATTTTCACTGTTCTAACCGGATGTACTGAAAGGACCTTTCTTTAAAGAGACAGAACGAGTTTAAAAGCGAAAGTTGTATCACTAATCACTAGCTACTGTTTAAAAGTTTGGGATCACTTAGAAATTTCCGTGTTTTTGAAAGAAAACCAATTTTTGTACATTAAATATAATCGAATTAATCAGAAATGCAAGATAGATGTGATTACAACATAGTTAAATTAGATGGAATGGACTATTTAATGCCACTTGTGTTTGTTAATACAGATTTGTCGTTATCAGGAGACGTGAACCAAATGAAATGATGCTATAGGAGTGACTAACACCGTGTGTCAAGCATGGTGGAGGCAATGGGATTTTCCCCTGGGGTGCTTTGGTGGGGTTAAATGCATTTTATAATGCAAAGCCATTGATTAGAGCCAACAGAAAGGCTGTCATTGTACACAGGGCGGTGACCCAATGAACTTATCCAAACTATTTTGAGGTGAATTATGAATGAGGTAAAAATGTCTTTTTGTTTATGGACACCGGGCGGCGCTAAAGTCGGTTCTTTACTGCTATATGCTGAATCTAATTTTGTTTAGACTCCAATACCAGATTTACCAGAAAATTAAATTGTTTGCATCAAACCACATTAAAAAAATTTTCAAAAATTAAATTAAATAATAACAAGCCACGTTCTATTTACCACCGTTTACCAACCTGTCTGTCAATGTCATGCCAAACCTGGCATGATTGCACAACCTGCACTCGACCCTGACTACCTTGGCAGTTTTTTTTGTTTTTTTTTAGTTATTTCAATTAATACATATTTTCTTTTGATTAAATGCATTTCATTGCATCTTAGTTCGACTGAAACGCCTACTTAAATAATATTTCACTATATAATATGTCAATATGTAAACCAGGAAAATGTTACATAAATACATTTTAGCAAAGGAATTGTGAAATAACTGATTTGAAATAAAAGCTATATTATAACCACATATAAAACCCTACAAATAACTAAAACTAGAAATGTTGCACAATAATGTATATAATAATTGAGTAATGATTATCTAAATAAAAACCTCACTCTCAGAACTATCTGAAATTAAATTACATTTTAGTAACTATAATAAATAAAATAATAAATAAATCAATAAAGAAAGATACAAACTATAATAAACACTGATTCAGATCCAATTTTTTGCAAGACATAAAGTTGTATAAGGAACCTGAAAGTAAACCAGGTTTTTACACTTTCCACAGTCATATTAATTTTCCATTTAAATAATTTGACCATAAGATGCTTTATAGAACTTTGTGACTTTGAAATTATAGTATTTACATGTATTATGTTTCGATCCTACTACCCAATGTGTGAATGAAAGAACTTTGGACTTTTAACTGGAAAAGTTAATCACTATGTTATATTTTTTATTTACATTCATTAAAACAATCAGCATTTAAATCTCTTGTTCATAAACATGTGTTATTGCATGGTCTTGGATGAGCTGATCAGTTTACTTCCTTTGCTGGTGCTCTTCAGATTAACTTTACTGGACGTGTTACTAGTAAGGACGGTTTCTTTCCTTGCTCTGTCTCTGCATTTCTGTGTTAGGTTTGAGCATGTGTCTGTCAGCTGTCGTGCCTTCCTTTCAATGTCTGCTTTCTCCAGTATGAACTCCTGCAACAAGCAGAAATAAGAAAAAAAAACGTGAGGAACTAAGTTTCATGCGAGTTCACAGACTTTTAGTGTATTTATGTATTGTATTATTGTAGAATCATCGCCACACAGCTCAGGATCTCCAGTTTCCTTTCATAATCCAAAGACGTGCATAAGGTTAACTGGTCGCTCTCAATTGCCCAGCATGTGAGTGTGTTTGACTGGTATCGTAATAACCTTGCTCCTGTCATGAATGGCAGTTGATCATCATGTGATGTTGTGTTAAATAAATGTGTAAACAAACCAACAAAAGTATAAGTCCTAATAAATGATACCTTTATCATATCCATGATGGTTAGCATGTCCATGTTTTCTAAAGGTCCGTAATGCTGCAGCTGGCATTGCTCCCCAAGATTTTTCACAGCTATCAAAAGACTCCCAATTTCCTTGACCTAGTCACAGATTAGATCTTACACGAGTGTAGCATTATTGATAACAGAAAGCACATCAGAATCATGCAGATATAAAGCATGCTGCTGTTCTTCATTAATCTGACCTGGTCTCTGGACTGGCCCTGTTGCATGTGCAGGGTCATTTCCAGTTGCTTGTTCTTCTCTTTGATTTGATCCCATTTGCTTTGCAGCTCTGCCAACTCCTTATTGGTCATCTTAAAGAAATAATAAACACACTCAGATGCACATTTACTAGTCGTAGGTATTAAAATATAGTGTTTTGTTTGTTCACTCAAAGGAGGGAAAACAATAATGGAAACCATGTATTTGTTTGATGAGTGTGGTTGCAGATGTCAGGTAGTTATTACTGTGGTTCTTAAGCCCTTTGTATGAGTTGCATAAGAAGCACACACTGTGCACAATTAGGAAAATTATGTCATGATTAATATGTTCATACAATACATAGGCCAAAGTAAGGTCTAACATATTTGTGTGATTTGGTTCTGAGCTTATGATGAAGCCAGGAATGAGCCTAGAAAAAAAAAAGTTATTGCGTGGGAAAAGATAAACAATGGCATATTGCTGATACAGTTGTCTATTTACATTTACAAAATTTAGCTGACACCCTTATCCAGAGCGACTTACAATATTATACTTAAACTTACTATATATATATATATATATATATATATATTTTTTATTTTTTTTTATGATTTTTTTTTTTTTTTTTTTTTTAGCTTTTCCTGCACTCCGGTGGAGAGCCAACGTTTTTTCTTCTGTTTATTATTTTTTTTTTTTTAGATTCACTTTAATTTAATTGTAGGTTAAATAAATAAAAATTTATTTTTATTTCTTCCTTCTTCCTTGTATTGATTCAACATAGTCCTCGAGAAATTGAAAAGTGCTGAAAAATAAAGATTTATTTTAATTTTTTTCCTCCCTCCTCAGTAGATTCTTAAGTGAGAACATCCGAGGAACAAGTAATCAAAAAAGTCTGGCCTTAAGTGTTGACTTATGTCCACTTTGTTGTGGAGAGTTATAGAGTACACATACAACTGGAAAAATCTAGACTACATATATTTTTGTTATGAGGGTTTAATGTGATAAAAGAAAGGATTTTGAGAGTCAATTGGGATTTTTTATTGGCAGTGTACAGATACAAGGTTTAGTTTCATTCTTGTAATCTTTGTCCAACAATCCAACAATTGTTGTGAATCCAAAGTGAACAGCAAAATTGGGAAAACACACACTTGGAAACAAAGAATTACACACAAGAGAAGGCATATATGTTTGAAACACCAAGGTTCATCATAAATTAGACATCAAATCAAGAAAAATCCTCATTTTACATTTTGCTTCTTCAGACAGATTTTGGAACTGTCCCTACTAATCTTCACCAAATGAAGCATGTAAAACATAACTACAATTCAAAAATTTGATCAGAACTTGTTTTCGAGATGAATGTCTTCCTCCACAGGCTGTGCTGATTTCTTTTTGGTCTTAACAACTTGGTAGGTCATGAAGAAAGCAACAACCATACCTGCGATGGTGACACAGAAAAGGACGTACAGAGCCACTTCAGCATCGGGCGTAGAGACCTCCAAACCAAGAAATCTAACCACCATCTCATTGGGTGCAGGCATCGTGGTCGGGGTTGGTCCTGTAATAACAGAGTATAGATTTCATTACACTGTAATGAAGTGATTACAAACACAAAGTTTTTTGACCGAGGAGTGCACTGGCACTGGGGGAGTTTGGGTAACATGTGATGTTACAAAGGAGGGTTTAGTTTCTTTACTGGGTACAGAAACCACAGTTGGGTGAGCACAAGAGAAACGTTAAAACCCTGCACCCCTCTGAATCTGGCCTTGTGTACAACTGTTTGAAATGTGCCCATGATTACCTGAAGGTTCTGTGTTTTGGCATTCATGTGGTCCTTCGCTGGGATCTGGGAAACCATTGCAGTTTATGACAGTGGAGTAGTATGTGACAGATTGCTTGGGTATGCGTGGCAGATTCACATCTGAACGATTCACAAAAAAGAAGCCAAATCTCTCAGAATAACCTTCAGCCCACTCGAAATTGTCCATCAGAGACCAAGCTGTATAGCCCCGCATGTCGACTCCGTCTAGCAAATGAGCTGCAGAGATAAAACAACAACAAAAAAAATAATAAATTTGGACACGGGACAGCATTTGAAAAAGTACTTTTCAACTCAATCATCAAAAAAATCATAAGATATCTATTGTCATTGTACAAGTGCAACAAGATGATGTTTAAAAGCAAGCCTATATATACCTAATTGGGGAATTAACCGTACAGTTGCAGCCGACACTCAGTCACTTGATGGATCATCGATCTCCACACAGTTCTGTCCTTCATCAATGTGACCCATAAAGTATTTCGGTAGGATTAGTGGAGTAGTTTGCCATTACTTATTCCACCCCTCTCCATTTATCCGGGCTTGGGACCGGCGTGCAGCTGTTTCCAGTTATACGGGTGGGGTGTTTTGCATACACAAGTCAAGGACAATTTGGAGACACCAATTAACCTAACACGCATGTCTTTGGACTGTAGGAAGAAACCGGAGTAGCCGGAGTAAACCCACTCAGACACAGGGAGGACATGCAGACTCCACACAGAAAGGACCCAGACCGCTCCACCCTGGGATAGAACCCGGGACCTTCTTATTGTGAGTCAATGCGGTGCTACTCACTGAGCCCCTGTACTGTGCAGATACCTAATTAGGGGTG
The DNA here is from genome assembly GCA_033117975.1 of Parotocinclus spilosoma. Classification (NCBI taxonomy): domain Eukaryota; kingdom Metazoa; phylum Chordata; class Actinopteri; order Siluriformes; family Loricariidae; genus Parotocinclus; species Parotocinclus spilosoma. The sequence goes on along the minus strand of JAVSBV010023253.1, from coordinate 4,878 downwards.
GCCAATATGGTAAATAATTTGACAATTTATATCTTTGAATTGATGTCAGTGATTTTGAACTTGTTTGTTAGTGCCAGATGGACTAGTTTGCTGATATCTTTGGCTTTTCCCACGCAACACAACAAAGTTATGATAAAGAAAAACGTCTAGTGATGGACATTCCGTGTAGATGTTAATGCCTTGTTTGATAAGCGATGTCAATCGAGAATGGCCTGACTGGTTCGAGTTGACAGAAAGGCTAAAGTTACTCAGACAAACCACACTACAGTATACAACGGTGGGGAGCACACATGTATCTGCAACTCATCAAACCTTGAGGCATATGAGCTACAACAATGATGTCCTACCCAGAGTTCCTAATAAAACCATGGGTCAGTGGTGGTGCAGCGATAAGAATGGACCAGATGAATGAAGGTTCAAGCCCCAGCACCACCAACCATTCAGTGGTGATCCCTTGAGTAAGGCCCTTATCCTACCATTGCTTGCCAGTTTTAGGATGCATAAGCCACTGGATAGGAGCATCAGCTAATGACTAAATGACTGACTTCGGATGAGAAGATTGCAGGGTCGAGTCCTGTCTGGGTCGAGGTTCTTTACACCGTTGTGAATCTTTGTCTTTAATAAGAAACATTCTGTGTTTAATACAAATACCAAAATTTACGGACTGCGGTAGCCTAGCGGTTAAGGTATTGGACTCAGAACCTGAATGAACCTGAAGGTCCTGGGTTCAAATTCCACCTCTGTCAAGCTGCCACAGTTGGGTCCCTAAGCAGACCCCCAACCCACCATTGCTTGAATTGTAAGACTGTATAATGCTGTAAATGTAAATGTAAAACAGTGTGGAGGACACGTTGTACCTTTTAGAACTTGACTGATGTAGTTTTCATAAAAATATATTCGAACAGAGTCATTCAGGTCCACAGCTCCTTTCTCAGATACACCATTCTCAGTAATGTATATAGGAGGATTTCCATACTGTTCCTTAATAAATTTAAGAAGACGTCTGCATCCAAAAGGCACAATTTTCAACCAGTTTGATCCAGAGTCCAGCCATGAACGGTCATGAATAGTTACTGCCCCCCTATTAAGGAGAAAGCATAAATGAGAACAACATTTGTTTGGCTATTATTCACAACATTTATGTGGCCTCTGGAAGATCGTGGACGAAAGAATTGTTACCTGTCTGCATCAAAGTGTTCATCGAACCATTCCACGTTGAAGGCGAGCACAGTGGTGTAATGATTGAGCCCAAAGTAATCATGAGTTCCCTTTATTCTTTGCACTTCTTCAGGGGTAAATTCTGGAAGTCTTTACACAGACATACGTACGTATTAAACGTTTGATCTTTGCTGATGGAGCGTTTGATTCGTTTGACTTGTATGAGGTGTTTTACCGGGACTTGGGCAGACCAGCGGCCAAGCTTCTCTCTCGAACTCTGTTCTTCATGATATCACTATAATCTCCATTAAACACTGGATGAGCAAACCAGCCAAGGTTGAACTACACCAAAACAGCAAGTAAGGACTCTTAGATTATATCCTAATTTCACTGGAGATACAAAAACACTAGAACTGTTGAAGTATTCGTACTTACTTCCAATAAGCGTCTGGCTGCATCAACGTCCTCTTGCTTGTCGGGGTTCCTAGGTTCTGCCCATTCTGAATTTAGAGTGATACCCACAATGCCACCTTGTGTGGCTCTGTAGTTGTCGTTGTACAAGTGCCAGGCTTCAGCATGGGACTTAAGAATGTTGTGGGCCACGTTGTAAGGTGCTGTTCCAGGCCTATCACTTATTCCTAAACAGAGAAAAGAAACTATTAATAGAGTCATGTGGCCCGATTACTATTACTTCTTACTTCTTATTCTTGTTTTCTCTCAATTTGGTCATTTAAACTTCCAAAATATAGTTTTTCATACTTATATATGTTGGGATAGGAGCTAGCCACTGTGAAGACAGTTAGAGTCTCATTTTGAACAGGTCTGATGGGGGGGTGCTAGCATGACCTCTAGAATGTATGAGGCTGGTTAATATCACTTTGAGTCATTGGTGATTGATTATGGCCAGTGATTCTCTGCTGGCCCAATTCTTGGGCCCAAAATTGTTATTGCACGGATAGGCCTTGAGCTTGTGATCAGTAGTTGGTTCGTTTGTTTGTTTATTTGGCTTTATTAACGTTAATCTCAAGACTAGTCATATATATACACACACAAGTCAATGCCAATTTAGAGTAACAATTAACCTAATGCCCATGTCTTTAAACTGTGGAAGGAAACCGGAGTACCCGGAGTAAACCCACGCAGACACGGGGAGGACATGCAGACTCCACACGGAAACTTAAAGCTTCTTGCTGTGAGGCGGGGGTGCTTCCCACGCAGCCATTGTGCCGCCCCACAGTAGTTGGTAATGATCATAATTTATGCGAGCAATATATTTTGATATGTTGTTTATAGTTACATATAGCAATATGTAATATTAAAAGGCTGTCTTAACTGATTATGCAAACCATTAACCATACTGTACCTGGTGCAAAATTTCCATAACAATGTCCAAGAAGTGCAACAACCAAGGGCTCATTAAAAGTGATCCAAAACTTTACTTTGTCTCCTAGTCTACTGTAGAGAAGGTCAGCATAGTCCCTGAACCTTTCAATGATTGTATCGTTCTCCCAACCGCCAACATCCTGCAAAGCTTGAGGGAGATCCCAGTGATACAGCGTGACCTGTCAGCACAGAAAAGAAGAAAATACAGTAAAATATGATGCATGTTTAGGGACTGACATGGTGCAGCAGTTAAAGTACTGGACTATGAATAAGAAGGTCCAAGGTTTAAATGAATGCCAAGTTGATGGGCACTTGATCAAGGTTCTTCACACACAATTGCTTGGATCGTTCCATGTAAGACTGCCCCATGCTCTGAATAAAGGTCAGAATGCTGTAAATATGGATGTAAAATCTTTTGGTCTGATAGAGATGCGAGACCCTGTTTAAGACTCGAGTTCAAAGTTTTGAAAGTAAACCTTGACTGCTTATATGTCCAGGTGTGTCATTGTTGTTATCTAATGTTATCGTATGTAATCAATTTCAGGGCTGGATAGTGGTCAGAGAGCAGAACTGGAGAGGCCAGGTGTATCAGTTGTATCTGCCTGTAACACAGTCGCTAGCATATATGCAATAAAGCAATAAAGGAATTGTCCTGAAAAACTGAAGGTTAAATTGGATTTAACCAGATATCAAAGAAACAAATGTGTTTTATATGACAGTTCCTTAAAATCTTTATGAAATCCTATCACAAATTCTAAGATATCACATGCTCTCCATGTCTAAATAAAGGTCATTATTTAATTACTACTTGCTACATTAAAATTGGATGATTAAATAGTGGGACACATTAAAGTTGATTAATCTAACCAATTTTTACTTGCTAGTTATTTAGTTTCTAGTTACTATTTCTTTACAAGCCGGGGATTTTGTTTTATCCCCAAACTTGAACAAAAATACAGATTTCAACACCCTAAACAGAACACTGAATGGTGCAGTTTGGCAACCACGATGCACATAATCAGTACAGCATGCCAGTTGAAGAAGAATAAGCCTGCTATTACATTAGCGCACTATATTATATTAAATTATAATTATTTAATTTAAGTAATTATTTACTAATTACTCTGACTGAATTACGGTCCTCTGTAGTTTAAATAATGAATTATATTACAGGTCTAAAAGACAATAATTTGTTAAAGTACTAGACTATGGACTCAAATCCCACCTCTGCCACAGTTGGGTCCCTGAGCAAGGCCCTTAAATCACAGTTGCTCAGATTGTAAGACTGTATGAATTCTAAGTCTGCTAAATGTCAGGAATATAAATGTAATAATCTTGGTAACATACATAGATTGGATTATGAATAAATGGAAACACGAGTAAAACACTTTCAAAATTCAAAGGGCATTTTTGCTTACATTAAGATTTCACTCACCTGAGGCTTTATATTGGCTGCCAAAAGTGCATCCACCAGCCGGTGATAATAGTTCAGTCCTGCTTCATTGATTTTTCCGGTTGTTCCATCAGGCAAAACTCGTGGCCATGATATGGAGAAGCGATAGTAGGCCACCTTGAGTTGTTTGATCAACTCTATATCCTCATTGAATTTGTTGTAGCTATCACAGGCAATGTCACCTGTGTCAGAGTTTGCCACTTTTTCAGGAGTGTGTGCAAACGTATCCCAGATGCTCAGGCCTTTCCCATCTGCTCTCCAGCCTCCTTCTATCTAAAGTTTGCGAAAGGAAGAAGACACTACAATAAAGGGTCACATATAGCAGAGCAGACTAAGCAATAGTACAGAGTATGTTACGTTGCATACCTGATAAGATGCAGTAGCCGAGCCCCATGCAAACCCTTCTGGAAATTGGCCATACAATGGTTCCTCCTCAGGTGGAAGTGGAAAGCCGTTGTCTCTCATTATTTGATAGTAATAATGAGCGCTGCGTTTCGGTGTTCTTGGTCGTTCTGAATGTCTGAAATCCACATGGTGAAGTCCAAAGCCAACATTGTAGCCATGGAGCCACTCGAATGAGTCCATTAGAGACCAAGCTGTGTATCCCTTCAGTCGTACTCCATCCAAGTTTTGTGCTAATAAATAAAAAATGCACAATGGAACAATGTAACACTATTATTTTCTTTTAGACCCCTTGAAAAATTGTCTTCCAAATACAGACATGAACCCACCTTTAAGAGCCTCGTCGATGTACAATTTTAGGAAGAATATTCTCTCTACGTCATCAACTGTTACGTCAGGAGGCGAAGCCATTCCGTTCTCTGTTATGTAAATGTCAGGGTCCCCGTACTCTTCCTTTATCCAGTTTAGAAGTCGTCTCAGTC
>JAVSBV010023224.1:0-11980 GCA_033117975.1 Parotocinclus spilosoma | reverse complement strand
GGAAGACATGAAGGAGCAGGTTGCCATGGTGGAGCGCAGGAATAACCTGATGCTGGCAGAGATTGAAGAACTGAGAGCTGCACTGGAACAGACTGAGAGAGGCCGCAAAGTGGCTGAACAGGAGCTTGTTGATGCCAGTGAGCGTGTAGCCCTGCTGCACTCTCAGGTAAAATAAAATAATTATTCTTTTGTGATATTGATATAATTTTGTTCATGTGACGTTCCACAGAAATATGCTAATTCAATATATGCTAATTCAATATATTTTGGGTTATTTCTATTACCAGAACACCAGTCTAATCAACACCAAAAAGAAGCTTGAGGCTGATCTTGTGCAGATTCAAAGCGAGGTGGATGATACTATCCAAGAAGCTAGAAATGCTGAAGAGAAGGCCAAGAAGGCTATTACAGATGTGAGTGCTTAATACCAAAAATGTGCCCCAGAAATTGTCATTTGCAAATTAATAACCCATTACATGATCATACACCAGGCTGCCATGATGGCAGAGGAACTGAAGAAGGAGCAGGACACCAGTGCTCATCTTGAGAGGATGAAGAAGAACCTTGAGGTCACAGTCAAGGATCTGCAGCACCGTCTGGATGAAGCTGAGAACCTCGCCATGAAGGGTGGAAAGAAGCAGCTCCAGAAACTGGAGTCTAGAGTATGTTTAACTATACTAAAAAAAGTTATTTAAAAGTTTTCATTTTTATTCTCTTACATTCAAAAATAAATATTGTATCTTTACTAGATACATGAGCTGGAGTCTGAAGTTGAAGCTGAGCAGAGGCGTGGTGCTGATGCGGTTAAAGGAATCCGAAAGTATGAGAGAAGGGTGAAAGAGCTCACTTACCAGGTAGGTTCTTATGGAAATATACTGCAAAAATAGGGAAATAACTGTGTATGTATACACTTTGAAATTAAAGTACACATCTGTATATATTCTGTGTCATGTAAAACTGCACCTAAATATAGTTAAACTATAGTGAGATGTATAGTAATGTTGTAGAGAGCAAATACAAAAGTGCATTAGTGAAAAAATGACTGTAAGATAAAGACCTAAGACTCGAGTGCGTTTAGTACATTATTACTCTATCAGAATTTTAAACGTGCATGTACATGATGAGTCATCCATTGACAAAACCAGGCATAAAAGAATAAGTTACTTGTAATCCATGTTCAATTAATGCTCACAAAAATTAGGGGATATTTCAAAATGTAAAATCCCATAATTAAATATCCTCTAATTTTTGTGAGCAGTGAACATAGATAATTACCATTGTAGATCCATATAACCATATAAACATTTATCCCATATAAACCCCAAAACCTAAATAATATATTTTTGTATTGTGCACTGCTTTACACATTAAAGCGCTATTGTTGTAAACATAATTGTACATCTACTTACCTCTGTATGCAGACTGAGGAAGATAAGAAGAATGTGACCAGACTGCAGGACCTGGTGGACAAACTGCAGCTGAAAGTAAAAGCCTATAAGAGGCAGGCAGAGGAAGCTGTAAGTTCACTCTAGAATTGTACTGAATTAATACAAAAATGTAGCATATTGAATAATTTGAAAACGGTTTTAGCGGCAGGTTGCTCGTGGTCTTTCGAATAGCCAATGCGTTTTTTTAAACCAAATTTTTTTTTTAAGATATTGAAATTACATTAACTCGGTTTATTAATTAAACGTCCAAGCTGTGTATATATTACATATAACTTTACAATTTTAATATAATTACCCCCTGTTCCATTAGAACAATCTCAGCTGTTTCGTGATTTCTGGGAAATCAGTTGAAAACCGTTAACGTTTGAACAAGTCTCGAGCGCAGGTGCGCGTTCAGAGAAAGTTCTAGAGACATCGCTTTAAGCCCGAATGCTATAAATAATGAGTGCTGCCTGTAATAAGATGGATCCCAAACGACTGTCCAATTATTACCTATGTACTATACAAAACCATCAGAATAGAAATGTACAATAAGAACATCTGTAGTCAGCACTATGCTTGTGATGGAAAAACTTTTGTGGTATGAAAGAAAAACACATTTGTTCCTTCAACTGAACTCAAAGTTATTTAATTAATGGGCTATTAAATTAGACTGTTAAGAAACGTGGAGTTGTTGCAACATTTGGTGACTTTTTCATCACCTTCCTTATACCCTGGGGTGTGTGGGGGTGGTGGTTGGGGGGGGGGGGGGGTTAAGGCTCATGGACCTATGGGAATCTTCTAAGTTGCCACAGTTGGGTCCTTGAACCACACCTGGATTGCAACAAAGGACCCAACAAAACCTGAAAGTCTTCCATTCACAGTGCAGATTTTGTGTAACCATGTAATTTAGAATCAAACATACTGAATTTAGAGGATGTGATGCATTCACAGCAGAAAACATATATAATGTATAAGAAAAACATAATACAGTCAATTCCGGTTAATGGGACCAGCCACTATATACGTGTAATGCTATTCGCTTATTTGGACCAAAATTCCGCTTAATCGGACCAAAAACGTGTAATATCCGTGAAGAAACTCTCGGTTTCGTCTCTAGCCGAAAACGCCAGAGTTTCATCCCAGCCCTCTACTGCCACCTACAGGTCTTTGCCTAACATTTCCATTTACTACAAAGTAAATAAAGTGGCCACAAGTCGCCACTTAGCCACTGCAAAAGCTCGTCAGATCACACTGGAAAAGTTCTTTAAATGTTGACTGGAATTTAGTAAGACCTTGTTTTTACAGTATTATGCTTCGCATGCTGAGTACCTATACATTGTGTTGTAGATTGTGCGTTTCGAAAAACTTGTTTGCAAATTTATTTTTCAATGAACAAAGTTGGTAAACAACATTAGTTCTTGCTTGTACTTTCGCTATACGTGTAAATTGTACAAAAAAGGTTTAATAAACATTTAATATGTTACATAGCACATCCCATCTTGTAACATAGGGCATGTTTGTTTAATCAGACCAGCCGGTTATTAGGACCAAAACGATCACGTCCTGATGTGGTCCAATTAACCGGATCCGACTGTATATTAGTTAATAAAAATCCAGTTTCATTCTGTAAACCCAGTAGGGACATGCATTGAAAATTCCATAACTTTCTCAAATCCTAACCGATCATAATTTTCCATCAGCCAATCTTACTGGAATATTCTCTCTCTCTCTCTCTCTCTCTCTCTCCATGAGCCAGTCTTACTCACCCACTCCCTCACTCTCTCAAATATGACTCATACACTAGGCCACAAGAACCCCAGAGTCGGCTGTCACATGTAGATATGATCAGCTGTGTCTGAGAAAGAAGAATGCTACTGAGTACTATAACCCAGCACTATAACAATGGCCCCTCCCCAGTCCTGTGATGTACTGACATCCTGTCCACGACACTGACTAGGAAAAGGCAGGGTTAAAACATGGAAATGTAAAAACCTCTTATGTTTTTGTTTTTCACAGGAGGAGCAGGCCAACACTCACCTGTCCAAGTTCCGGAAGGTGCAGCACGAGCTGGAGGAAGCTCAGGAACGTGCTGACATTGCCGAATCACAGGTTAACAAGCTGAGAGCCAAGAGCCGTGATGTTGGAAAGGTAAAAATCTTCATCTACTTCATTTGATCAAGTTTCCCCAGACATTTTTAGACAACGGTAGAATAGGCCTTCAAGGCCAAGGCCAAGAGCCTCCAAACATATGAAACCCTTCTGCTTTGTAAATAAATTATATGTATCACAATCTCACAAATAGATCAAATGAGATGAAATGGTGATGATTCTAAGCAACTTTCTGACTTAGCTTTTTCATTATTAACTGATGTTTACAACAATGCTTCTTTTTCCTTTTCAGGGCAAAGAGGAGTAGCAATGAAGAGAGACACTATGTAAATTGTAAAGGTGATTGCTTTGCAGTGTGTCTATAATAAAACCTGCATTTAAGCGAACAAAGAGTCTTTCATTAAGATCTTTTTCATCCAGATACAAAAAAACCCCATCAAACTTATATTATGCTCAAGAAGCTACAGATTTATGCAAAAACATAGGATAAAACTAGAAATAAATAAGACTAAAAATAACATAAGACCAGAAAGAAATAAGACAACCCACAAAATCGACGTGAAAAATACGCATGTCTTTATCACCAATCGTTTTATAAACATTTCCGGTTTCTTAAAGGTGAATAAAACAATATGATACAAAGTCAGAGATTCAGGACCTTTGTGCCATCTGTACAAAATGGAGCATTACGGAAGACCGGAGGAAAGAAAATATAAAGAAAAATCTCCCTCGCACACAGCAGCACAAAAAAAGTGAATAAAAATCAAATTACAGAATGCTACAAACATTCCTTTTTCACATTATTGAACTCAATGCAATTCTAAAAGCAATTTACATAACAATATCCACATCTTTAGAAATGGCACATAAATAACAATAATTTAAAATATTTATTTAATAATATACAAACATCCATAAAAATTAAAGCCAAGTCAGAAACAAAACACTTTTTGTTGATCATGCTATCATTTCTGCTGTCCTAAATCTTGCATTTCATCATTGTGCTCTCAAATTGTCATCTTAAGGTATTTCAGAAATACTTTAAAGCTTCCTGCTTTAAAATAATCTAAAAAGTGGCTGCGCACAATCCATTTAATGTAACCCAAGACATGGTAAAAAGCAAAAAAAAGCAAAAAAAACCAAATCTGTGCTTTAAATCTAGCTTTGTGCATCACTGCTCACTATACTCCTACCAAAGGCTAGTTCTTTAAATCACATTCTGACTCAATCAAACCTGTGAGATCTCCCGTGAATAAAACGAGTAATGTAAATATTTAATCTAAATGTCCAAACTATGCAATGCTAAACTTTGAAAAAAGTATTCATGCACTATAGAGACTACATTAACAACTAAAAAGAAATGAGTCTCTAAGAAGCAGGTATCACATCGGGAGAGCAGCTGGATGTTTGGCCTTCTGGAGAATTCAAGGTCTGGCCTCTCAAATGGCCCCATTATTGACTCGCTGTGAACTAAATATGGTGTAAAAGCTATTAACTCCTCCATAATGCACTGTGTAATGGAATAAGCCCTGAATTCAGCCACTTTTCCCATCATGCACAAGGGAATCGACATTCATCTTCTTGAAAAACTGATATAAGCTTATATTTACATGACTACATTAATATCACAAATAATCAGGCAGAGGCAAGGCCACAGAGTTGTGATGAATCAAAAAATATATATTATACAGCTCTGTGTTCCAAAGCTGACTGTGGTCATTTCTGAAGTGATACTAAGTTCTAGCTTCCTTGCTAAAAAAAATACCAGCATGAGTTGTGCTTTGGACACCTTGGATAGGAATCATGGGAAGAATTGAACCAGTGTGTGTTCCCGTTATGGTGCCAATACTGATCAACCAGCTTTTTTTTAGCAACATTTAACCAGCATTACACTGGTGAAAGTTAACCAGTACGCTAATCCAAAACACAACATAAACTCGTTTTTTAGCCGGCAACACCCTCCAGAGTGAGAACAGTCTAAAGTCTCAGACTTTTTTAATTGCTTGCTCCTAGGATGTCAATAATTAAGAATCTACTGAGGAGGGAGGACATTTTTTAAAAGGTTTTTATTTTATTTATTTTTCAGCACTTTTCAATTTCTCAAGGACTATGTGGAATCAATACAAGGAAGGAGAAATAAATAAAAATACATTTTAAATTAAATTTATTTAACGAAAGTGAATCTGGATAAGAAATAAATTAACAGAAGAAAACGGTTGGCTCTCCACCGGAGGGCGGAAAAGATTAAAAAACATTTTTTAAAAGATTTCTTATTTCAACCATCTGTGCTGTGGCGGATCCGAGAAATACCAAAAAAAACCCTATTTTTTTTGTATTCTTCAAATATGATCATCGGCGGATCTGCGAAACAAGCAATCAAAAAAAGTCTGACCTCACTCATTTTCTTACACTCTTAATCCAATTTGCCAGGGACCAACTGGCAGCAGGAACTCAACACTGGGTGCCAATCAATCACAGAGCAGATGCTCACACTGGGACACCTAAGAGACCAAGTACCGTGGCACCTGCAGGAGCTCCCTTAATGTGATTGCAACACCTGACCATCAACACTGGAACCCAAGACTGGGGTTAAAGCCCAGGTCGTCAGGCACTGCTGTTTCCAGCAGCTGGCTCTTAGCTCTGTGCCATGGAAGCTGCACCATTTTCATTCCTACAGATCACTAGGTCTGATTGTGTAAAGCAGGCATTAAATAAAATATGAAATAATTTGCAGCCTAATTGATTGCTTATCTTACTAGCTTAATTGCTGGTGAAGTATGAGATGTTATTAGAGAATTCGGATCTACACATGATAATATTAAATATTATTAGGCCTCAGGACATGTCCAGTTCTTGAACTAGAATTTAAACTACTGGTCTCTCTTTAGTATTGACCATTTAGAGGGACCAAATAACCTGGGGGTTAAAGTGTTGTTCCAACTGAAGTTAAGGTTCTCTCTTTTTCTGACCTGTTCACAATAGACCACAGTCAGTCATGTTATTGATGCTGCTCATTTTTATCTCCCAGCAGAGGGGCCCAAAGATTTGTTTCAAGTTCATCTTTCTTCTTGTTCTCAAGGAGTTATTCCTCACCCTTTTTGCCTCTGGCTTGCTCATTTGGGGTCTTGATTCTGCCTTTGCAAAACTGCTCTTGAGACAATGTCTATTGCAAAAAGCCCATTATAAACAATTTTTACTTTCACAGTCATCACTATCACCACGTCTCCTTAGAAGTATTTCTAGCCATTGTAAAGCATCTTACACTGGCAGTGGTGCTATTTAACCATACATGCAAAAGTCTGGGTGCCCCTGATCAAGAGTCATGTCAAGTTGACTTAATTTTGTTTTCCCCATTTGTTATTTTCCTTTTACACCAGCGTTCGACAGCCAAGTTTTCCTTCTCCCTCATGCACAACCATTTGTGTCTCTCAGACCTCCAACCAGACCTGAAACACAAGTCCCTGATATAGCAGGAACCCTTTTATTTACTCCCTCCACCCCAAAGTATGTTTTTTTGATTTTCCACATTAAAAAATTACACAACATCTGTGGGGAAACTTGACATATTAATCACATTTATAGTATTATTATATAGTATTATTATTATTATTATTATTATAGTACCTAATACAAATGCTTTTCTGAACACCAGAGGGCGCGTAACGCTCAAAGACGCATATTCCATTCTCAACTAGGCTTATAATTGCAGGACACTAAAGATTCTTATTGTTTAAATTAAGAAAATTATTATTTTGTACATTATTTTAAATAGTTATACTTTAAAAATAAAAAATTCACTCGGATATTTAAGGTATGGTGAAACTACAATTGAACATTTTATTTACAATTTCAAACTTCTGTTTCTAGTAATTTATTTAATTTAATTTAATTTAATAGAGGAATGTCTTTAATTGGCTATAAAATAAATAATCGGTAAATTGAGTTGTAAACTTGATTAATTGTGATATCAAGTATTTGTGAATTGACTTGAATTGTTACACCACTATATTTGAATAAACATAGCATTAAAGCCATTTAAGTTTGTGAACAAGGATGTCCTAGTTAGGTTTTTTTTCAGGTATGTGTGTAACTTTTTCAATTTGAAAATCAACATCACATGAATTTTGACAAGGGCTCCCCCAATTTTGAATAAGCGTATCTAGACAGAGAGCAATCACTGGTAGATGAGCTGCAGTCAAATCCTGTTATTCAGTACTGTTTTAAGGAAGCCTCGCTTACTTGTCTTGACAAAGAATACTGTTTTGGTCAGAAACTAAACAAATAAAATAATTTAATTACCACCTACTACACTGCACAATAAACTTGTGAAATATATGGAATCTTTCATTATGGGAGATTTCCTAAGCATCCCCCAAGTATCCCCTCATTTTTGTAAGCAGCATAGTTAGACTGGACTTAAAAGTGGCTCTATAAAACTAAACAACAGTGGATTAATATGCTTGGGAATATTTTTCAGTAGATAGAATAAATATATTTTCCCCACTTCTAACTACTTAAAAGTATACATATTTTTAGCATTCAAGTTCTTTTCAAATCAGCTCCTCTGTCCAGTAAGAAGATCTGCAGCGCTGCATCGCAAACCAGGAAGCTACTTCTCTTTGTTCACAATATGTACCCTATAAACAATCTACAAAGATCCTGAAAAAACCTTTTAGAGTATCTTTTTTTTCCTATTTTTGTCTTCTTGTAAACATAGGGTCGCATCCTGTAGCCAGAGCAAGTACGCAACTAATTTAACTAAACGTACAAATTGAACAAATTTACTTCCACAAACACAAAGCTCTGAGAATAACGCAATAATAACCAACACATTATCAAAAGTAATGACTAAAACGATGCATTTACATTTCAACATTGCGGTTTTGTAAACACTGGTCAGGATCCATCGGCCCCAAGTCACTGTCTATACACTGCTGGATTCGGCAAGCGGGTCTGCGCACATGTACGTTACATTTATGGCAACTTCAATATAAAAGGAGTCTGTAGCAGGTTTGCACATGACTGGTTACTAAGACACAGAGCATCTCAATCAACCGGCCCGCATCTGCTGAGAATATCAAAAGCACTTCAGAATGAGGTCCAAAGACAGCAGGAGCAAAGAAGAGAGCGGCAGTGGCGGGAACATTAAGAGAGTAGACAGGAGCAGGGTGAACACAGAGGCAGAGTGTGTCGCGTTAAAACTGAAAGACGACGTAAAGCAGCGTAAACTGGAGCCAGACGACGAGTTCTACTGGACAGTGCAATAAGTGAGCCCTCCCACACTCTGATGTGTTCTCCTGACAAACAGAGGAAAACCAGAGGTCATGGAAGTCAAAAGGTGAAGCGTCAATAAGAAAACGTAGCAATTCAAACAGATCCTAATCCAGAGCTTCTCAGGTGAAAGTTATGGAACATGATCAGGGGCCTAACAGTGATGGTCTGTGGTGGACTGTGGTGGCCTAGTGGTCAAGGTTATGGATCAGAAGGTCCAGGGATCAAATCCTACCTCTGCCAAGCTAGCATAGTTGGGTCCCTGAGTAAGGTCCTTAACCCACAATTGCTTGGATTGGAAGTGTGGATTGTAAGTCATTTAGGATAAGAGCATCTGCTAAATGCTGTAAAATGTAATAAATGTAACAGTAATAGTGGAGCTGCAGTTTGATCTATAAGCCTTCAGGGGCATCATGTGTATTTAACAGTGATATCTCAGTGGGGATAGTCAAGATCTGAATTCTAAACCATCTGACCAGTGTCAAAGTAACTACTCGTGCTTATGTACGTGGTTTTCCATTGTACACACAAATAGGCTTGGGTATCGATTGCATTTTATCGATTCTGATTAAGCAAAAGACTTTCTGCTTGATAGCAATTAAAAATTTTGATTCCAAAATGGTGACAAAAAAGCCAAATGTTTAGCCATATTTTTTTTAATGCAACTTTCTTCTTCCCATTTAATCTGATTATAGGTAAAAAAAAAAAGATTAATGTGGCTTTTAATGTACTAAAGCAGTAATCAAGGAATACCATGTGTCTCAGTTATTACTGGTGATAAATAAGACGAGCACGTGATCCAAAGGGAACGTCATCATTTTAATATAAGTATTTGCCTTGTAATAGATCTGAAGAAAATATCCTAACGTAAAAGGTTACTTTCCCTTTCCTTTTGGATCGTAGGTTTGACGTTTCAGCAATAGCTATTACTTATCAACACTAACACCACACGTTTTCCTAGTTAATTATTTTTAGTACATTAAAGCACCAGTTTTAAAGCTCGTTAAACATTAAAAATCTTTTGTTGTTGAAAGATAATTATCGTGCTGGTGCCATAAGTATTTTGCCACCTCCTTTACAACAGAGGTTTTCCATACGTACTGCATTTTGTTTTCTTGTTTAATCTCAAAGCAGACCCAAACTTTTGAGCGTTCCTCTTCTGCTAATGCTATAGCAGAGTGCGTAAATGTCCTGTCATTGTTGGAGTTAACTAAAGTTCAGGTTTTTGTGCTCGGGACAGTTCCTGGTCACTAGGCATATGGTTATATATGAACTGAGGGCACAGACGGGATATGGGGATTCAGAAAAAACTTCACTCCTTGTTCTTGGAGTCTTTGCTCAAAAATGAAACAGGGACAGTATAAAAATGCTAATAAATAAAAACAATGTTCCTTACATTTGCACCGGCTTTTATCTTATACCAGAAAGTATGAAGCGGTGATATTTCATGTTTTGTATGGTCATCCATTCCTGCATTTCAGACCTACAACACATTCCAAATAAAGCTAAAGAGGTAATTAAAACACATTTATAATGCCTGTTTATGTGATGGCAGCATTAATGCAGAAGAGTACAATTTGAAGCAACTTGCTGTTCTATTGTACATCTTAAAACAACCCTAATCTCTTGCTGGCAGAATGGGACAAAATAACAACTGAAACACTAAATCACTTGTTATCCTCACTGCCAACATGCCTTTAAGTGTTGCGAGAAGTAATGGCAACACTGGCAAGTAAATGCTGTCCCAACATGTTTTGGAATGTGTTACAGGCCTGAAATGTGGAAACGGATGGTTATTAACAAATGAAATCAAGTCAGCCATACAACACATAAAATATCATGGGTTCACACTGTCCGAAATGAAATAAAAGCCAAAGTAAAGGTAAAAGTAAAGTATAACCCATGGCAATATACAATATCTCACAAAAGTGAGTTCCCACATTTTGGAACTATTTTATTATACGTTTTCATGGGATAACACTGAAGATATGACATTTTGATATAATATAAAGTAGTCAGTCTACAGCTTGTATAACATTGTACATTTGCTCAAATTAACTCAACACACAGCCATTACTGTCTAAACCACTGGCAACAAAAATGAGTACATCTTTAAGTAAAAAGGAACAAATTGTGCCCAATTAGCCATTTTCCCTCCCCTGTATCATGTGACTCATTAATGTTACACGGTCTCTCTCAAAACTCTCTCATAATGGACACTGGAAGTTCAATATAGCACCACATGGTAAAGAACTCTGAGGATCGGAAGAAAAAAAGAATTGTTGCTCTATAAAAAGATGGCCTAGGCTATAAGAAGGTTGTCAACACCCTGAAAGTGAGCTGCAGCATTTTGTTGCTAGCGGTTTAGACATTCGTGTGTTATTTTTATTTTAATGGCACAGAAAATGTACAGTTACACCAGCTGCAGACTGACTACTTCACATTATATTAAAGTGTCACATATCAGTGTCATATTCAGTGTTGTCCCATGAAAACGTAGAATAAAATAGTTACAAAAATGTATATGAGATAAGAAGGTCAGGTAGAAGGAATTCTGAAGACTGAAACAGAGCTGTTTTCTTACTCCAACATTGTAGTCAAAGCACTTCTCAGGTCCTTTCCTATATCGGGCAGAACTCAACACCTCACAAGGAATCTTCTCCTGAACTGCTCAGATTACGTTAAAGAGAAACCTTTCAGTAGGGCTAATACCGAGCATCAGAACATCTGCCAGATCTTCGCAGATGTATGTGAGCAGGTGCTCATTACTGTAACTGCAGGTCACATGGAAGGATACACTCTGTTCTGACTTGGGAGAGCTTCTCGATCTCGCAGGAGCTGCAGGGGAGCGTTTCAGCCACCACGAACAGCAGGTTGGTGTTCTCTATCCTCTTAGCATGGAATAACCTGGAGATCAGAGCAAAAGGGCGATAGAAGGTTGTGACCATAGACCGTCTATAAGAGCACTTTGAGCTGTTTTATGTTTAGTTTATGTGGTTGAGGATTTAAACGCTGCCCTCGCTTGAACACCTTTGTGCTCTTATTTATATGTCGATTGAAAACCATAGCATATTGATATGCAGTCGAATCCGATTAATTGGACCACCGGTTAATGGGACCAGCCGCTTATTCGGACCAAATCCTAAAGTACAGAAACAAATCCTATTATA
>JAVSBV010023213.1:0-11981 GCA_033117975.1 Parotocinclus spilosoma | reverse complement strand
TTTTTCCTCCCTCCTCAGTAGATTCTTAAGTAGGGACATCCGAGGAACAAGCAATTAAAAAAGTCTGGCCTAAGTAAAAAAAAATTAATAAATGAGGTGATTTTAAACAGGTAATAACAATGTACTCATGATGCTACAGAAGCAGTACCCAAGAAAGTCTTTGTGGAGCAAAGGCAGAGGATCTTCAGTTTATAAACAAATGTCTGAAACAATGGACAGGATTTAAATATTTCTTCCTGTACAGTACACAATCTCATTCAATGATTCTTGGAATCTGGAGGAATTTCAGTCTGTAAAGAGGAAAGCTAAACTGAGGTTCCCTTAAACAGTACTGCATTAAGAACCAATAACTGGTAGAACCACAAAAGTAAAAGATTACTTTATTAAACCTTTATCCAGCTCTACAATACAGAGTTACATTCACAAATACCACTTAAAACTTTACTGTACAAAAACACCTCATGTTAACCATGTCCAGAAGCCGCCTCATGGTCCCTTGCCCAGCAAACACACGACGTCAAAAGGACATTCAAATCATGTCTGTATCACGTCGGTCAGTCCAGAACTACACTTGTACATGTGCTGGACATATAAAATAGGTTCACTGTCTGAACGTCTGTCTAGGACCCGAGTTGAAAACTCTGTAGAAATTATTTTTCATCTTATTTATATTTTATATAAATAAGAACATGATTCTGGTCTCCATCAACTTTACATTCTTTTAATCTTTTAATTTGAAACTTTTAATAAAAAAAGAATTACGTTGCTGACAATTTGGACATCACTATAAGATGTCTAAAAGACATTTTTAAATAGACGTCGCAAAAACTTTCATTCAGGCTTCTCTGCGGACGTCTTTTGGACATCTTGTCTTTTGAACGTCTTGTCTTTTGGACGTGTCTTTGCTCAGTGGGTGGAGGCATCTAGGACGGACCATTACAGAATTGTGTATTGTGTTTAGACCAATTAGAATTCCCAGTTATTTTTTGGAAGAAATTCCCTTTGGACCGAAGATAAAAAAGGACCATCCAGACTTTTAACAATGTTTAAGTCCAGGTTAAAAACTCTTCTGTTTAGCTGTGCATATGACACCTGATTTTACTTGCATTCTGCCTTTTAATAGTTCAAACTGTTTCCTGTTTAATGTTTTTGACTGTGTTTTAATTGTACTTTTAACTTTGTTTTAATTTTATTTTTACATTTCATTTTATTATTATTATTTTTTAATTCTGTAAAGCACTTTGAATTACCTCATGTATGAATGGTGCTATACTAATAAACTTGCCTTGCCTTGACTGTTGTTATCAATAAGTCCAACCCAAGCCATGGTATGGGGTTGTGTCAGAGCCCCTGGCAAAGGTCATTTACCCTTCTGTGGTGCAGCATCAATGCAGAATAGTGCATTGAGTTCTTAGACCAACATAAGCTACCAATCTGCCCTTTGCAGTTTTTTTGAATTGCATCGAGACCTTCTGTCCACTGATCAGAGCAGTAAGAACTTCCCACTAAAGATCAGGTGTAGCTTTACATTAAAGGGTCCAGCATGTCCATCCTACAGATTACACCAGCATTCATCAGAGTCACTCAGGAAGGAGGAATAGCTCTTAAATGCTCTTAGTCAACGTGAGCACGGTCTATAAAGATGAACCCTGAGCAAGACAGAGCATCGAGCCCTCAGCAAGACATCCTGCTCTATTTTAACACAGGAAGTGGAGATGTCCCCAGGGACAAGCTGTCAATAGGCTGACTCTGTCTCCCTCAAGCTGTTTCAGTCTCACGATTCCCCTTTTCCATATGTTCCTTCCTGAATCTCAATATACCGTCTTCATTTCTCTCATTTCTCTTTACAGACAGATGGACTGAGTGCAGAGTGATGAACGCTTTCTCACCACGTCCGTGACCTGTGTCTGCACTTAAACAAGATGTAGAGTAGCAGGTCCAAACGAGGTCAGCCTTAACCAGCACCAGTCAAAAGCTCGGATGTACACTTGCCCGTACTTTTCTTTAGCCATCTTTTACATTCATTTGACTGTAACAACTTAAATAATAGATCATATGCATGTGTACTGCTTCATAAAGTATTTGGTGTTAGCAGTCTATCGAAATAAACTAAGATTATAGTCTGAAATTATGGTCATGGCCTGATTAATTGCTGAGTCTTGCTAAAAAAAAAAGTGCTTCTCCGCTGCCCTATAAAAAGGCTAACATATGTTACTTTTGGGTAGTGTATCACTTGGGGAGAGATCGGTGATGCTAGACTTGTCTTTATAATGCACTTAAAGACATTTTATCCACCTGACAAACTTAAAAGGTGTCAAATAATTGGACTGAGAAAAGCAGGACGTCCGTTGTGACAAATTGCCCGCCATCCATGTCGTTCTGCAATAGCTATTAAGAGTTGTAGGGGGCAGTGATTTCATTTGGGGGCACACACACAGTGAACAGGCTCCGTAAATCCCAGACAGACCACCAGTGGAGAGGATTGTTTGATCTACCTAAAAGCACAGGTGGCACCATCACTACACACCCCTGTCTCTGCCTGGACCATTTTAAGGTGTTTAGCAGGAAGAAATTTGTGCTGCAGCACTGGGGGAAAACTGTGCCACAGGATACCATACAGAACATGTATGACTACATGCCCAGTCCAGGCTATTGGTGGCCCAGCAGGGTAACTAGAACCCCTTTCTATGGTAAAGTTTTCTCCAATAAACGCATCATTTCGGTCTAATATTGTAATAACTCACATAAATCATCATTATATTTCCACATATAGTTTCATTCGATTCCAACAGCTCCTTTTTGGTGAGTTATTTCTTTTGTCAAAGAGTCTATAATGGTGTTTATATTTCGACGGGTGAACTAAATCTATCAGAAGGGATCATTACTCAAAAAGTAGTGCGTTTCGCATGAAATTAACATTACAAATAAAGAAAGAAAGCAGGCGCTGGAAGAGAAGCTACATTTTTGGAAACAGGACCTACTTATTCTGTCTGCCCTACTTACCTGTGACTGGAAAAGCGAACGAATCCCAAAACGCACACACAAAGGAATGATGGTGAAAACTCACACATGCTGTGTGATTGCAGCAAGATTTCTTTACAATCACATCAGTATAATTAATGATGCACTCATCTGATCCCGAGTATTACTAACACTGTCGCAGTTGCTGTTTCTGCCTGGAATGCTGAGCGGTGGGGTATCGGTTTTGACTAGATTTGATCGGGTTAGCGCATGAACATTGCAAGTCGGTAGCTTGCAGAGAGTCTGGTCAGCTGGCAAGAGGACGTCATAACGGGATGAGTAGCAGGTATCATCTGATACTCTAAGCTCTGATAAAGGTATCATATTTCAATGGAAAAATGGGTCTTGTCTAAGAACAGCTGTGCCATTTTGATAAGTGTGAATACTTATCTGCAGTACTGTGCAAAAGTATTAGGTCATTATTAAATATGGCATATATAACATATTGATGACCATCAAGTACAAATATTTAAAATATTGATTTGTAACTACAAAATGTTCTTTTCTACTGCTATTCATTCCAATCTTAGGCTTTTTAGCCGGTTCACCAGTCGAAAAAGTGCTTTCTTGGCTGCTACCCTTCCAAAACGTCCAAGTCAAGTCAAGTTAAATTTATTAATATAGCGCTTTTTACAACAGAGCATTGTCTCAAAGCAGATTTACAATCTTATACTATCTTAAAAGACCAATCCCAAATTGAGCAAGCCTAGGCCGACAGTGGAAAGGAAAATCTCCCTGAATATAGAAAGAAGAAACCTTGGGAGGACCAAGGCTCAAAAAGGGACCCGACCTCCATGGGTGACCTAGATAAACAGAAATAATTTTTGCAGTAATAGTAACAACAGTAGTAACATTTAAGTAGGTAATACAATTTAAATTCAACATTTAAATTAACTTAAAAAAAAGATTTCAGATATTGAGTCTTCAGCGGTAAGTTATTCGTCTTTTAATAACTAAATTATGCACTCTGGTGGGACTAGGTTCTCTTGATGAAGACCAGTAGAGCGATGCTTAGGTAGAAGAGCATCTAAGTGTGTGGTGCTGGAACTGGTACATCGGCAGAAAAAAGAAAATATAGTTTATATTTTAGAAGAAATCCAGGCTTGAAAGTAAAGCTGCTAGATGCTGCTCAAGTGTAAGGGGAGATCACATCAAATACTTAACACTAAAACCTACAGAAGCTACTCATTCCATGTATTTTTAACTTGTGTTTTATTAAAGAGACTGATAAATAATTATATAAGGTCATTATACCATATCATACTAAAATAATGGTATATATATATATATATATATATATATATATATATATATATAAAGAGTGGTTTTAGACTTTTGAACATTACTGTATGTGCATGGAAGCTCAAAGCAGATGGTTTATTGTTGGACAGATTCTGATATGTGTACAGAACATGTGAAGAAAAAAAATTCGACAGATTCAGTGCTATGCCTGTTAAAGAAAATCACCGAATTAGGGGCAGAATGGCTATTGACATCACTAAACCTCAATCCTGTAGTAAAGTTTTGAAATAACACTGAATTATGCACCAGCTAATGAAAGAGTGGCTTGAATTGAAACTGAAACTATTTGCTTGCATAAACAAGTGACACATATAAGTATTGAAATATATTAAAAGGACAGAGTACAGCATATGTTCTGTGGTAAGGCTCTGGACTACCAGTAGAAGGCCGTGAGTTCAAGTTCTTGCCAAACGTGCCATAAGTAAGGCCTTCAGACTGGCTGAACGTACAGCACTCAGTTTGGGATGTTTGCGTAACAGCACCCAGGCTTTCCCCTCGGCTTGGTGGCTGAGCGCGCCTGTTTGTGATGACTGATTGCATTGTTCCAGCTTATTAATTAGATTTTGACTGCAGTGTAATTACTTAAAAGCAAGTTTACACTGGGAATTGACACAGCAGGAACTGTCACTGTGCTGTCACTGCAAAACTTCCAAGACTTCGGTTTGTCCCAAAAGCGTGGCATTATGGGATATTAATGAATTGGAACCTAATTTGGGTTTAATCAGAATGACATCATTATGAGCATTTACACTAAACGCTTTGCCTCTGATTTAACTGCTGACCTCGGACCTTAATTTAATTGCAGTTTTCAAAACAGTCCAAAGTACTGCACAAAGAACCACAAGGTCCAGGGTTCAACTGCCAAGATATCACTGCTAGACCCATAAGCAAGGATCCTAAGTTACAATTGCTAGGCCTGGGACTGTGGTAGCCTAGTGGTTAATGTACTGGACTATGGACCAGAAGGTCCAGGGTTCAAATCCCAGCTCTACCACAGTTGGGTCCCTGAGGACGACCCTTAACCCACAACTGCTCGGGTTGTAAGATTTTATAAATTGTAAGTTTGTCTGAATAAGGGCATCTGCTAAATACTGTAAATGTAAAAATGTAAAGGACTGTACCATGTAAGATGGGGTAAGAGCTTCTGCCAAACATGGACTCATTTTTAAAAGAACAGTGCCTATCACTGTACAGGGATTTCGAGCAAGCTACAGGAAGTAGTTAAACGTTCCAAATCTCCAGCCAAAAATACAGACGAATCGATTGTGCATTGAGCAGCACGTTGGCACATGGGTCGGCATGGTCGCCTCACAGCACCAGCATCCCAGGATCGCCCCCAAACCTGGAGATTGCATGTCCTTCTAGTCTCATTGTGTTTTCTCCTGGGAACTCTGGTTTCCTTCCACATTCCAAAGACATCTGTGTCAGGTTAATTGGTATTTTTAAAGTGCTCTTATTGTGTGAGTCCTTCAAGTGACCGGTTCCCTTTCTGGGGTTGTTCCTGACACCGGCTAGGCACTGACTTTCCCACAGCCCTGACCAGGACTAAGTGCATCAGATAATGTGTGAATGCTTGAGCACATCTGTGACCCAATTCGAATAAAAGCAATGCATGGAATTAAGGAAATGAGTTTCAATTCAAACAAAAATAAAGGAATACTCATCACCTGGTGGAGGGAACACAAAATGTGAACCTATGAGCAACAGAAATACAACATAAAGACAAAACATTGGTATTAGTATGGCATTTCTTAAAGGGCTTTGCACTAGAGTTTGGATCATGACTGTGAGGTCAGCTTCTGATGACAATAAGCACTGGCTCACTTTGGCCTTTCAATGCATATTCAACATTTACATTTACGGCATTTAGCAGACGCCCTTATCCAGAGCGACTTACAACTTATACAATCTTACAATCCAAGCCATTGTGGGTTGAGGGCTTTGCTCAAGGGCCCAACTGTGGCAGCTTGGCAGAGGTGGGATTTGAACCCTGGACCTTCTGGTCCAGAGCACAGGACCTTAACTGCTAGGCTACCACATATTCAAGGTGCCTGACAGAGTTTAAGTCAAGATTCTGTGCAAAAAGAGCCAAGTTCTTAATCAAAGTTGGCAAACCAATTCTCCATGCACTTTGTTTAAGGATAGCAGGGTAGAAAGTTGATTAACTTGTTCTTGTTGACTTGTTTTTAGCAGAAACCTATACGTGTCATATTGAGAGTCACTGGGGTATCAGTACCCATTTTACAGCCACTGCTTTTCTAAGGAAAATCCACAAATGTACGTTTTAAATCATGACTGTGTTACAAGTGTTGCTGAAAAAGCAGAGATCAGGAATTTGACGGGGTGTCCACAAACTTTTGTCTGTGTAATACAGGCTCATGTGATTTTCATCCTGCTTCCTACATCTAGCAACACATGGACATATTATATAGTCTGTGGTTACTATTGTGGACTATGGACCAAAAGGTCCAGGTCCTTGTCTAAAAAGTCCTTGTGCTACCAAGCTGTCACTGCTGGACCTTTGGGGCAAAGCCTTTCATCCACAACTGCTTGGACTGTACATACACTAAATCTTAATGTAAGCATGTATACCATACTGCAGGCATTGAAGAGTAATCAAAAGTGTATATCCCTGTGTGTGTGTTTGTGTGTGTGCCCGCGGTGTGTGTGTGTGTGTGTGTGTGCGCGCGCATTTTACGCGTCAGAGATACCCTTTCTCTTCACCTTAACGCTAATGCACGGCTCCAACCGCAAATCAATGGAGCTTGAATTATGAATACCTCAAGCCATTACTGCGTTTGGAACAAGGTGCAGAGGAAAGTGCAACCGCCCTTTAAGAACACAGGAGAAAAAAAACGACCAGTCTGACCGCAGTGGGGTCGAATATGAAGCAGGACCTCTCATATTAAGGAGGGAATGATGGATGGCATCAATAACGCTGCTAAGACTTTCGCTCGAGAAGACGATCGTGCTTTGTGAGTATAAGGCGAGGTAGCAAGTGCTTTAAATGCCCAGGGTTAGAAATCCTGAATGACTCTGACTGATGTGGAGCTACATGGGCCTGTCACAACAATGCGGTGATGTCAGATGCTACATGCCTGTCGGGATCGGAGGGGTGGGGATTTGTGTCATCACAAAGCAGAAGCATCAACCTTGAGGAAGTAACAGAAAAAACACTGAGTCACCTGAAACCACTGCTTCTAGTCCTGTCAGAGAAAATCTGCCCGTTATAAATCTGTCCAGATTGGCAGAACCGGAGTTTGGACTCACAAGCTGGTGATAAGTATTCCACCAGTTCGACTTAACCACTTAAGTTAACACATGGTTATACTTCCATTGCCATTTGACCGGCCGTTTTATTTCAATGAAAGCTCCAAAGAGGCAGAGCAGTTGAAGGTAAAAGTAGCTGCTGAGATTTGAACTCACAACTTTCTGATTAGTTTGAGGTTTTTTCTACACTCATTGTCCATTTGATCTGTCCCACGTACCATACAGAAGCACTTCGTAATTCTACAATTACACCCTGTAGTCCATCTGTTTCTCCACATGCTTTGTTTGTCCCCTTCACTCTGTGCTCAAATGATCAGGACCCTCACAGGACCAGCACAGACCAGGTACTATTTGAGTTCTGATATTACTATGTAAACTATTTGAACCCTTTTAACGTGTAGCCTCAAATGTTAAACAAAGTTTGATGTTATTGCTCGATCTCCATCAGTGAGCTTCCCCTCGCATTTTAAATTCTGCATTTCTTCCATTATTCACTACTGATAACCCCCACCCAAAAATAAAAAAAAATTATAAATAGATAAAACAAACAACCCAAACCCAACCCAACCAAAACCCCAACGTGCCCCATGTCAGACTGCAGCAGTTCTCTTATCGGTGGTTTCGGATAAACTCTCCCCAACGTTACAGTGTTACAGCACCATGCAAGCAATTTAAAAAGATTCAGTTATGTAATTGAGTATAATTGAACACTTCTAAATCATTATGTTAAAATATAGGTCAGTGGCTCTGTGGGACTGTGGTAGTCTAGCGGTTAAGGCACTGGACTCTGAACCATAAGGTCCAGGGTTCAAATCCCACCTCTGCCAAGCTGCCACAGTTGGGTCCTTGAGCAAGGCCCTTAACCCACCATTGCTTGGATTGTAAGCAAATGCCGTAAATGTAAATGTAAGTGGATAAGATAATGAATAAATGTATGATTCTTGGTTTCGTCAGCCTGGAATGTTCAGGGAAATATAAATATATTATAATATGGTAAAGCTACCAGGGAAAAGAATATAATTCTTGTTTTGTTATTGGACAATTCTACAATGAAATTATTGCTGCTCCAGAACAGTCTAAATCTGCACAAAAAC
Source organism: Parotocinclus spilosoma (assembly GCA_033117975.1). Lineage (NCBI taxonomy): Eukaryota > Metazoa > Chordata > Actinopteri > Siluriformes > Loricariidae > Parotocinclus > Parotocinclus spilosoma. The sequence goes on along the minus strand of JAVSBV010023213.1, from coordinate 3,294 downwards.
AGAATAAGACAGTCACACAGACAGACTAGGTCAGTTAACCACCCAATAATTTCGTACTTCAAGAATTTTTTTGTACAGAGGAAATGCATTGATAGATTAGACCAGTAAACCAATTGTAAACCTAATGTTTCTCTGAAAAAGTAAAGCCTTACCAAAAAAGTGTTTTTTTAGGCGAACTGCTGTATAAAGTTCTTGTTGCATTGTACACATTTAAATGATGTTACTTTCATTACCCAAGGTTTCTACTGATTATTGTTTTATCTTTTGACTTCACCAGTTATCTGATCACTGATCATAGTCATTTTCCAGATTATTTTCCTGGCCAACTTCTTTCCTCTATGAAGTTGACGGTTGACCACTATCCTTCCACATTTAACAATGTGTTGGACAGTTCTTAACCCAATTCCAGTCATTTCAGCAATCACCTTATTTTCTTTGCTTGACAAAGGACAATAATTTAACTCTTCAACCATTTCCACAACCTTTGCAAATATATGTTATGTCTTTGGAAATGGTTATTTATGAAATAAGAAGAAATTCACTGACTCAGTTAGGGTTAAAGGAATAGCCACAGGCTGGACGTTGACAGAAATGGACAAAAGTTGACCGGTCATTGCCACAGTCCAAAGTAAATACAAAATACAACATGAAGACATTGTGTACAGTACTGTACTGTAAAATACAGTAATTCTTAACTTTGTATCTTTGATTAAAGCTGGACACACTTAGCGGATACAAAAACTAGTGGAACACTATCATGGTCTGTGATTATTTTTTTGTCTGGTGGTTACATAAATAACATTGATTTAGGACTAACATAATTTAACATTGATTAAAATTAGATTTTTATTTCCTACTGTAATTCTTAAGACCTCAGTCTTCACAGTGAACAAATGTTAATTGGATGAACGTTTAATGGCTTATACCTTTAATTGCTTATCTGAATCATTCAATAGACTCAATCGCTGGCCCACCAGCACAGACACCCATGTCCAAGTCTCCCAGCAGTGCCTCTGGTCTGATTGGGCACTGCACAGGTACAATTGGCCATGTCTGAGGGAGGGAAGGTTAGAAAGAAGTATCACCTCCCTGGTGCAGGAAAATCACATCCTATAGGCCATTAGAGGCACTGACAAAGTTCACAGATGGTCACAGTGAGTGTAGCCCACTACTTCATAATACAAAAGTGTGCGCCGCCTGACAGTTAACGGTAAAATGAAGCTAGTTGTACACACCACTTACCACCTACTTGTTGTGAAACTGGGAAAGTGGAAAAACCAAATTGGGGCATTCCAGCCTTTTCCAACTGGCACTTTATTTACTGTATTTATAAGCAAACAATGCAAGGAAACAATCAAATATGTGATATATATTGATATGTGCATCAAATATGTGTTTAAATTCATGCACAGGCTCAGATAAAATGCAGTAATTCCACAAAATTCATCATGGTTAAAACAGACCTTTGGCCACCTTTACATGAAAAAGCAAACATGCATAAACTCTCCAGTTTACTTACAACAAAATAACACAACTTTATAAAAGCGATTCATTTAGGATGTTTTATATAACACTATTGCGTAGAAGTAAAGAGCAATTGCACAGAGGTAAAAACTGTTGTCTCACAGCTCCACAGGTCTGGCCTTGAGTCCCACCATGGCTGCTGTTTTTGTATGTTCTTCCCAAGTGTGCATACCAAAGGATTCCACTAATGGCTCCCTTTTTTCTTCCACAATTCAAGATATCTGTTAGGTAAGTTGGTGTATCCAAAGTGATTATGAGTGTGTGTAAGTGCCCTGTGATGGACTGGCAACCTGTCCAGGGTTGGTCCTGACCTGTGCATTGGTGGCCCTTAACTGGATTGGAAGGCTATGGAATGTGAGTGGATGGGAGGTTTGTGTGGATGGCATCAATGACAGTGGTAATTGGGAACGTTCTGTGACATCCAGGATAGATGACCACTGTCTAGATTTTAGGAGTGGTTCTGTGGTCCTGGTTAGGTACTGGCCTGGACAACTCTGACCAGGATTAAACAGATAAAAAATGAATAAATAAATGAATGAACACGTATGCAGTCCACCACTGTTGCTTTGGACAAGTTTTCTACCTTAGTTGTTAAAAAAGTTTAAAACCACTGCAGTAATAAATGAGGACGACATAGTGGCTAAACTGGCGATTACTATCTAATTACTATCAAATTAAGTCCAAAAAAAAATTCCAGCCACTAGATGGAGGCGTTAGACAACAGAAACCCAACAGCCTGGGCTTCAGCATGGGAGGGAACTGAATGTGCAATATGTTTAAAGGCTGGGTTATATAAATAGCTCACAATTGTTAATTTGTATTCACATCTTCTGGATGAATTTCAAAGATCTTACAAAGATGTGTAAATGGTGTAGATACACCATGTTCCTCCAATGCATGCGTTTTTGTTCTTTACTCAGCTGATCTCATTAGGTTTTGCTACAGCAGATCTGATGCACATTTTATACCTCGCTCAGGTTTTACATCAGACGTCCTTCTTGCAGCATTCTTTTTACTGTCTAGACTTGGGACTGTTAGTGAACATAGTGACTGGGCTCTCACATGTTTTAAATCATTCTCGCAGCCCTACTGTCACACACACATGCAAAACTTAGAGTAAGGTAAAGACTGTATGACAGGGATAAGAGACAGAAAAGAGGGAAAGAGAGGGAGTGGTTGAGGATAAGCAGATATCTGGTAAGAGGTTTCAGCTCAATACGTAGCACATGTTTGATTACAACAGTAATTTCAACATATTTCTACATATTTAGGAAAGATCAGAACTCAAAGGATGTGTTTGTTCTTACTCACTTTCTGTAACCATTTAAACCCATTCAGGGTCACTGGGGGCCAGAATCGAAATGACAGCATGGCAAGGTGCCAGTTCATCAAAGAGCACATGCAACCCACACACATACGTTTGTCTCACTATCCTGGTGGGGACCTTCCAGTGACCTAATAGTGACCTAATAAATATTGTAGTTAATTAATACCTACACCTACACATAACTCAGTTACCTAATAGAGATCTCAACTCAAAATATTTAAAAGCCGCTTCTGTAAAAAGAAAAGACAGATCTCTTTATCCATGTGGCGTAGCAGCTATTAGTACTAGCTATTAGCTAGTAGTAGATATTAAACTCGAACAAGGAAATGTTAAAATTTTGTTAAACTAAAACAAGGAAATACTATGAGCTCAGCTTCCCCTAAAATGTCAAAAAATAAGTGATCAAATATATACTGTTGTGTGTACATGTCATTGACTAAATA